>JANRMR010033671.1:0-14850 GCA_025434825.1 Bergia sp. 'catenularis' | reverse complement strand
GTTCAACGCATTAGATGGACATCAACGTCACATTTTCTTGATCTCAGCCTCAATAGCCTTGACTTTAGAGTTTGTATCATTGACTGATTGTGGCAGGCTGTTCCAGGCTGCCACGGCCCTTCGTCTGAAACTATCATCCATCAGTGCTGAACAGCTCTATCGTCAGGTTGATCTCATCAGTCAGATATAATTTTACTGGGTGACAAACTAAAACAAAAATCTGCTACAGCAAATTGGTTCCATATTTTTCCCCATCCTCATGTGAAAAGTTAAATAGTCCTTTTTAAGCTTGTTCTCTCGGACAGTTTTGTAATAATAAAAACAACATCAGCTCTGTTCCAGCTGCTACAGGTTAAAAGCTAAAAAGTCTATGCCCGGAGGAGGCTGCATTAATTTCACATTCCTACACGAACGTAGCGTAGATACTTCTCAGTCACAACTATATGCAACTTTCGTTTCCTACCAAAGGGCCTCCTAGAATACTCATTAGTATAATTTACATTTTTCCTTTCATTTTAAGGTAGCGAAATCCGTGGCTGACCCGACTTACTACAAATCAGTTGTGCAAAAGTAAAGCCAAAAGTGTATTTTAGAACCAGAAAGTCCGTCAATTTGAGTATTGTCCAGCGATCTTGGAAAAATGCAATGAAAAAGTTTTCCTTTTTAGGGATTGCCTTACGACTCTCTCAGCAACAGTTGAACGATCATCTAAATTTTTATGTTTTGTATTTTGAACAATTTACCAGAATAATTCATCATCGATGCTATAAGTATTATTTCAGCTTGTAAATCTGATTTACTAACAGAGAGAAAAATACTTAATCAAATTTAATTAAAGTGATTTTAATCTATAAACATTTTAAGGCAATAAACAGCGGACACTGGAACAGCATGAAAATCGTCTTACTCAAACTGGTGAAACTGAGTCTCTCAGCAATATCGGATAGATTCCTGTGTGAAAACACAATGTTGTTGGCTGATTATAAAGAGTGTATGGTTAAATAAAGCTGAAGTCCATTTTTGAATTCTTTGTAATCCAATGTTTGTAAGTGTAACATTTTCATGATTTCAATTTATTATTTTTGGTTAGGGCTTAGGCTGATATTAAATTTTGAATGTCCTAATCTTCTTCCTCAGTCACTTAAGCTTATTGATGGCTTCAACTGTATAACTGACCAAAGGCATTTCTGCAAAAATTTTTATAAAGAGATTTACGTTTCGCTCTCTGTTTGACTGCTTTGATGCTCTATAAAATCAGGTTTAATACTTTGTAAGAATGGTATGTTTTAAAACATTTTAAACAATGAGTTAAAAAGGAAAACTGATTACAACGTAGATTTTCAACAGTTAAAATAAGAATTTACACTGGCATAATACTGCCTTATCAAAATGATTTATTTCAGAGTACAATAAAACGAATTACTTGAAGGGGATTAGGCAGGGGATTGGAATATAGTTGATAATGAAAATTGATCCATTATAGCCGGTTCTTCGCTTTTCATTATTTTTGGCGTTGTTAACGTTATTGACAACTTTTTAAAAGCCACAAAGATACTTTTAAGTTAAACTGACCAGCGTCAAATTGTTCAAATTCAGAATAGTTCAGTTTCGAATCATGCAACCTTCCTTGTAACTGATCTGGTTCCTTGTGGTTGCTGAGCTACCACAAGAGGACGCCCCTTGTTCAGGCTACACAGTTTACCCAATGATCATTCTAGACTTTATGAACGTCTTTCGGTTAGTTTAGTTTATGTCTGTCCCCTTCATTCTCCAAGTCGTTGCGAGCTAGCTCGACTTGGGCCTGTTGCATGTCTACGAGTAAATTAAGAATATTTGGGTCATAAAACTCAACTGCAAGAATCGCTACTGAAATTACATGAGGAAACGTAGAAACCCCATTTTAGTTCTGAAATAATTGAATTTAAATGTGGTCGAAAAGCATGTATTATTGACTCGCTCGATATACAATCATCAGCTTGATTTTTAAAAATGAAGACTGAAGAGTGTTCTGCCGGCGTAACAAATGCAAAACTTTACAGCATTTTGGTAGTATGGAGTTTCCGCTTGGTAAGGAAGTCTTTACTCGTTTTCATGGTCAAGGAATTCATTTTAACACTCGTCACTCCTTTGTTTGTTTGTTCGTTGTTTCCATGGCAATTTGCATTTTTTAGGTTTGCATCTAATTTCGAAACAGATTTGAAATATTAAAAGACTTGTGTATAAAGTAGCATTTTAAGTATACTGAAAATAAGAATTTCAAAACAGGCGGCTCTTTTGTAATTATCTAATATCACAACGAAAGTAGTGCACAGTCGCCTGTTACAGTTTGGGTCTGCTGCGCAGCTCATCAAAAAGTGCTAGAATATTCAATGTGGCTTAATAATCCCCCGATTCCATGAAAGTGAGATTTCTTATGTTTATTTTTTGGAATCATGCCATAAATATACATTTGCGTTTTGGACTGTTTCCACTAGTCGTAAATTCACGAAAAACAAAATAAATAAATAAATGAAAACTAAAATGACGTTATCTTCCTTTTCCATCGATTACTCATATTTTAAAGGAAGGATCAGCGATTCAAAATTTGGATCATTGCACTTGGGCGGAAGTGAGTCCTTTCTTTTTCAACTTGGCTGAGTGCATGCTTATCACATTTCGTACACGGGCACTCTGCCCAGTTCCTCGATCTCCTGTAATGCTATGACGCAGTTAAAAAATGGTTAACTAATCTAATTAAGCCGGTCCGTACTACACGCAATTGCCGTGCATGTCGGAGATAGTTTCGTCACTCATGCCACTTTTAAAATCCAGAATCATTGCCGAATTCCATAACCGCAAAATCGTGAGTTTGGTTCTAAGCAGTAAAAACAAGATTCACAACACTCTGAATCACAGCGCGAGTTCCTTTGTCAAATTTTAATGATTTTTCTTTTGGTGACTGAGCCGTAGTCACTTTTAAAGTCATGCAAAAATTAAACATTTTCTAATGACCAGATTTTGAGCAAACTTGAAAAACATAATATTTTAGTGTTGCTTCGAAACTTCTGTATTATTATGGAAACCACCTAAATCAACCCAAATTTCTATTGTACTACTTTTCTCTTGCAAAGTTTGAATTTCAAAGCTGTTACCTTTCTCACATAATGTCCCTATGAACGAAGACTATTCAGAAATAGTCAACAGCCGCCTTAATTCTTCAGTATTGAGTTGTCTCGAAAATGGTCGTGGGCTGATTCGGAGCTGACTGTGAACTTAAGTTGCTTTCGTACTGAAGTATCAAAACTTAACTTTAATTACTTTGCACCGAAACAAAAGCACAATTAAGAGCAAGAAGTAACCGTAATGCCATTATAACTTTCCACCATAACTTTTAAGTGACTAAGAAAAGGACCGTGAGACTGCTGGTACTAACTGTCGCAACTCAAGGCGACTGAATTCATCTCAAAGTAGTACCGTGACTCAAAGCTGAATTTACGCACTTTGGATTCATGCGGTTAGGCAATAGCATTTTGAGTCATGAACAGTTGGTGGGTGCAAAGGTCTTGTTCACAAATTCAAAAAATAAACAAAACTGACTTGTTGGCAAATGATCTAACTTCCCAAAACATAAATGTACTCAAACATGTATCCGCCTCCGCAAATATGCCGACTGCATGATTGCAGACTGAACTGCATGCTTTATTGGCAGAGCTGAGATAAGTTCTCCCAAACAAAATCGCTCCGAGGAACTTACTTGATGATTGTTCGTACGACAACTGCCCGGCGCTTGCAATTACGTATCGCAAAATGTGTATCATAACAGAAAAAATACTAGAAAGAAAGAAAGAAATATATTAAACAGTATTTCTTTGTATTTTTCTCAATTCTGGGTTGTTATTTTTTCAAAAACTGTTGATTTAGGTGCAGAAACGCAGGTTGTAACCATGGCGAATGACATTCGATTGTTTCGCGGTAAACTGCTCGCCAAAATTCTCATTTTAAAAAGTTGCCAATTTGTAATAGCTTCAATTGTGATTTAAAGGATTGTACCGCTTTGTTTTGTTATCCAGTTTTTCCTTTTGAAATGTGATCAGATCAATAAAATCGATTATTAGGGAAAAAGACTGGCGTACTGGGACGTTGTTTGCCACTGAACGTATTACAACCTTGAACTGTGTCAGTTGACGAAATTAAAACATTTCACGATCAAAGCAGCAGCGGCGTGAGGTCTCTAATGTCTGGGTCACCAGAGGTAAAAACTTCCCTAAATAACTTTTGAACAAAAAATCCCCCATTAACAAGTCAGGAGAAAGGAAATTTGCAATTAATAATTCCATCTCATCTTTATTGGGTTTTCTTCCAAGAATAAGTCCCACTTTCTGACGAATTTGCAGCGGCAAGTCAAAAAAATTAATTTGATTAAGTCGTTGAGTATGCTAAAAAGCACTTGGCTGACGTCATTTGTAAATGTTTGAAGAACTAATGATATAACAAACCACCAAAAGAAGATTATCTTCTCTTGCAAACCACAAAGTACGAAATACCAAGTCATAAAATAGTTTTCAGATCAGGTTTTACGTCTACAGTCGAAATTTCCTGGTCTGAGAAATCTGCATAAAATATTTGAAAAGCTTTTGAAACTTGATCAGATCTTTTTGTTGCCTTGTGTAAAGATTTAAAAATCAATGGTGTTTGTAGCTTGCGAGTGGCTTAGCTGTGTGCTGTTAGAACGATATTTATAAAATTTCTAAATGATATATAATAAAGTTACAGTGGACGGGAACGTTAAGCTGGTGGTCTAGTCTCTCGACGTTCTGTCGGGGAACTTAAAAGAACCCACACACTTCTCGAAAAGAGCAGGGTAATCCCAGTCGGTTGTGGTCTGTCACCTACATACAGCTTATTTCAACTGGCTGTAGGCTGTGCTCCGAGGTCAGACATGGACCGTATAGCAGCTGCCAGAGGCACCTGTACGTGCTTTCGGTTCGACCTCGTGAGCTGCGTCTTCGTAATTTAGCATCACCAAGCTGCAATGTTGACGGTTAGCCACACACACTACCAATACTATATAATACAGATTGCACTTCCTTTATATTGCTTCTGTAATGTAATTATTTTATTCTGCACATGACCTGTAGCTTTTGAATTATCCAAGAATGAGAACACCCTCAGACGTTGCACCGATGCACTTTTCAATCATTCGATCATAGGGTAAGTTTTAATTTCTTCTTGGACTCAGTTCATCTTCAAGCAATTTTAGTAAATATTGTGTTGCCAGTTGTCTATTTGATCTGATTAAAAACTGAATTCATCGAATGCGGATACAAAAAATAACTACTTTTTTTGTTTCCCCTATGGCTTACAGAGCTGTAATTTGGCCCCATATAACAGCATCAAGGGTTAAAGCTTCTGAAGAACTACTAAAACTGTCAATGACGCAGTTCAAGCTATTTTCGTAGCCAATTGTATAGCTTAACTACATAGCCAACAAGTGCTAATTCTGATCTCTAACTGTGAGAGTATTGCTAACTATTGTTGTTGTTGTTGTTGTGTTTACTCCGATAAAAGACTGAAGTGAATGAACTATGTAGCTGTTGTAACAAAACACAACTAACTTTGGTTGTACTTCAATTCTTATTCTACGGCTACAAATCTGTATGCTTGGTTTCGACATAAAACCCTCAAGAATTATCATTACCAATAACTAAATTTATCGATGACTGCGCTAATGATCAGCCCATTTTTAAAACAGGAGATCAGAAGCATTCTTGAGCCAGCGCAAATCACATAATGCCTCGTTAATCTGCATGGCACTTAACTATAGCTTAAGGAATCGTCTCTATGAAAATCGACATTTGGGTGTCTTTATGGATAAATCTGAATAAATATTTTGTTTTTTTCCAATACAACAACGCCTCATGTGATGCGGTTTATTTAGTGTGTGCACTCCATAACAGAAACAAATGATAAGTCAACAATCACAAACAAAAATCAAAAACAATCATAAGCTAAACAAAATAATAATAATAATAATATAAACTGATTACAAGACGGTGACATGTTTGATTTTAGAGACATCGTTTGTGAGCTGGATTTGGTTGGAGGAGCGTTCCATTGGGCAACTGTTTTGACAATCTGTGCAGTATTATTGTGCAGACAACAATATTTGCATCATTTACATGCATTTCAAATTTTGAAATACATGATTTGGTTGTCTTAATACACATGATTCTGTTATAGCTATAAAGAAAAACTTTCAGCCTTACTTAATTCTTTGTTTTAGTCATTTTTAGTATAAATTGCACTGAGGTTAAAATCTGATGGCCTTTTGAACCGTCCTCAGCCTGCGTCAGTATTTATTAATTTGCTCTTGACAGCGAAAAATAGGTGAGAATCGATACCCAAAGTATTCTGCACTTGGAAACGTTGTTTCAACGAAAAACTGCTGAAGTAACACAACGCATGCTAACATGATCACAAGTGGCAACAAAGGAGTCAGTTCAAGCGTGCATCGAATTCTCAGTACTTACACCCTGTTTCATGTCTCTGAGTTACTTAAGACAGTGAAGAAAATAAAGGCAGTGTAGTATCATATGCGTACAAAAATCGTGGAATATTTCTGTCACGAAAAATGACTTAGCGCAAGATTTGTTTCACAGACAGATTGCTCCGAGAAACATTTTAAGAATTAAGGTTAAAGATGAAAGCTAACGTAACCCCTCTTGTCGTACTTAAAGGAACAGCAGGGAAATGCTCAAATGGTTTTAAAAATTCAGTTCATGCCCAGGATACTAATAGTCTAAAGTAATCTTGGCTGTTGAAAACAACTAGAATTAGTAAGTTATTGCTAAGAGGAAAATAAACACGATTCGTGCCTCGGTTTTGACAAGAATGCTCAGCCGAACATTTTTCACCTGAAGTAGTTTATCTCAGTTCTTATTTCGTTGCGTTAACCGTGGCAAAGGAAACCATTTTAAAATGATTTGCTTGTTTTCCATCACTGGAATCCGACGTGTCCATTTTGCAACTACACAAAAAATTACATAACAGATAGATTACTCAGGAAACTTGGCATAAACATGTAGTGATGTATGAATTAAATAAAACTGGAAGCGTGTATAACCAAGGTAAAACCTTAAACTTAAACATAAACATCACTGAATCATGTTTCACTGCCGACAGACTTTGATTGTTTAATTCTGCCGGCGGTGGAGTCTGAAGCCAAATTATAAGCTTTTAGTTAGCAACAGAAAAAATGCAGCAAAACTAACGAACGGTTAATTTAACTCATTACAGTTTAATATGAGACTTCTGTGCTCTAACCTACCTTTGAAAATTTGGGGAGAAAATTTTTTTTGAATATAGATATTGTGCCTCATATTTTCTCCCTAAAGCTTCCCGCTAGTTTACAACATGGTTTACCAAGCTATCCACAAGTAGTTATCTCCCAATTGCGGTAAAGTTAGCGCTTTGTAGTTCCTAAACATTTTTACACATTGCCACGCTTGTTGATGAAGTGTGTCTTTATTGTCCAACTAAAATACCGTTCCTTATCTTCCGTTGTGGTCAAGAGGAGGGAGCGCAATTAAGAATACACAATCAGACCAACATAAACGACTCTTTTATAAACAGATGCACTCTTTCATATTTCGTTCAATTTGTTTCAATTACATTTCCGCATTCACCGCACAAAATATTTAATTGTCCTTGTATTAAAATGGTTGGTCCTTGACGTAAACCAAAATATTATGGCAAGCGTTAAGGAAATCGCAATAATGGTTTTCCCCTTGAAACAAAAATGACATGATCTTCCTGCGTTGAAATGTGCTCCCACTCAAGAGTGATATGAATGAAATGTCATCCGATTTGTATCATTTTTCTCATGAGGGAGTGACCTATTTTTGTCCCTGGGTATTCCTGACACGCGATCCTATTGAACGGCGCTATAAAAACAGCAGTGACTGAGCTGACCCGCAACTCAGATTGACAGCTGCGCTAAAACGGAGAGTTAACACTAAAATTTACAATAAGAGCAACGGCTTCAAGTATGGCTAAGTGCAGTGTGGTTGCGAGGTACAATCACAGAGCGCCGAGCTCGCTTTACTCAGCAATGAGTCGTAAAGCACTGAAGAAGATTTTACAAATGAAGGGAGATGCTGCAAAGATTCTAACAATCCTCAGCGCAAAGCTTGCATGGATAAGAGCGCGTGAGCGACACGACTCGACGGCAAGTTGTCCACCGGAACTCAACACCAACGTTGATCTATTGAGAGAACAGAAAAATGCGACTTTTCCTAAGAGTGGAAATTCTCGAAAGCTGGAGTTTCGGCAGAGAAAGCTGTCACTTACAGTTGAACAAGAACGAGGTTTTATAAAAGATTACTCAAAACCTTCCTTGCCCGAGAGCAAAAAACAAAAAGGACCAAAGGTGAAAACGTACTTTGAAGTTGACTTTGAAGATTCTACCTGTGAGGAAGATATCGACATTGAAGAGTTGAAAAGAATTCTAGCGAGTTTTACTTCCAAAGACGAAAGCTCGATTGAAGGTGATGGATTTCTTACAACGACACTGTGTTCTACGGAGCTATAGCTTAAACTGACAATTAATAATAGTAGTCATACATTGCAACTGATTGTAATTATGTTATTGTAACATGGGAACAATCGTGGAGCTCTCAAGAAACTGGAATTCTAGTATCGTCAACCTTGGTAAAAGTACTTTAAATGGCACATTGCATTTTGTCTTTTAGTGATAATTTATTACGGTAGTTAGTTTTGAACATTTGTAGACTTCTTATCACTTTAGAAAAATAGATTTGCGCTTAAAGGTGGAGATTCAGTTTTACCTCAGTTTTCATTAATTAGTTTAATTTGAAGCCCTCTTAAAGTGTGCGAATGTTTACTCTAGAAATCGGAATAATTCTCGAATTTTTTTCAATAAAAATTAACTCATACTGTTTATTACATCAATCAAGATTTTTTTAGGAACTCTAAACGCTCTTAAAAGGTGTAAATATTTATTCTATTTTGAAGAGGGATTGTTGATGTTTGTTAGCATATGATTATGAGGCGCAGATGACACAGATTTATCTATTTATAGTAATAGCAAAATGAACGCGCACTAAGCCGTTGCTCATTTGTGAAACTCAGAAAGAGCTTTATCGTAAAGTACATCTTGATTAATAACTCCTTTTAAGTTAGTAATTAAAACATAAATGAAGCAATAAAACGCAATGAAAACTTATGTCTCGTTTTCAGCCATGGGACATGGAGCAAGTATAATTATATATAACTATCAAATTGGTGCCACGACGTCTGATGCAAAGAAATGTAATCCTAATTTTGTTGCCGCGAAGACGAAAGGATTGTATTGCCATTCCAAATTTAAGACTTTTCAAGATGGCATTGTTTGCATGCAGAGTCTGTGTATAGGCTATATCAAACCTCTTTGATATTTCGCGATACAAATACAACAAGAAATAATGTGCAAAACATTTTTGAAACCGGCGGTAGCATTTTAGATGGAGGTGTCCATAACAGAATGCTTTCTCTGAGGGAGAACTTAGAAGACACTTTTAATTAGACATTGTTTGTTGAACAAGCTTCAGCTTTTAAAGTTTGGCGCATCTCCAAATGCTCAATGTGTTGATTCTGCCGTTGTACAAGAAAAGCCCGTTGTGTTATACAACAATTTCGAGCAGTGAAAGTATGTGGTCGCACGTGTCATGCGACCACAAAACTCACAGCTCGTGAGCCCAGAAGCCCTGATCTGAGATTATTCCGAATCTGCATTAACAGACACGTGTTTCGAATTGTTAAATCATTATCGAACAAAAAAATTCCAAGTTTTTATAGCAACATTTGATATTCGGCTCTTTTATTGATATATGAGAGGGTAAAACTAATTGTTTCGAATTGTTGACTCAACACAAAAGTCAAATTTTAAATTATGGTTGCTTTTGACATTAGTTTTTTATCGAGGCTTGCAGGGGTACAAACATTTGATAATTACACATTTTCAATTTTTGGCCTACTTCGTTCAGATTGTACAAGTTAAGCGTTAAAAAACTGCATAACTGATACTACAAAGACGGAACATACGTACATTATAGCTTTAAAACTGCTTTTTATCAATTTTTGTGCGATATATGGGCTTGTGAAAAGAGCTCACAAAGGTTAATGGGTTTTCATTTGTAAAATATTTTTCAAACTAGATTATAGACTATTAAATGAGGAAACTCTGTACCACAGATACCCACAGAGGCATACTTAAAACATGGACCGTTGCAGCCACAAAACACAAGTTACATACATGTATGAAGACAAAAAACATGTCACAGAAGTCTCGAAATAGAAAGCTTTCACAGGTATCTTGCGTTAAAAAAAGTCTATAATACGTATCATGTTCAAGAGATCGAGACTCAGCAGAAAAAAGATGAATTATATCAGCTTAACATAAACCACTTATCGTCCCAATGTTAGAATGAGAGATAATTTTATAAACGCAGACAATATCAATTATAATGTCATAATAATCGCTAAAATTGATAAAATAGATAAAGGCTAAAATTTGATAAAGCATTAAAATCCAAACGTTTTCGACGTTAAGGCATCATCAGGGGAATGAACACTTAGAGAAGACTACCACTGGCTCAGTTTACCTATCCTTCGTCCACCTATGAATGTATCCATATTTTACCAATATTCATACACTTCGATTGTGCCGAGAGAGTGGGAGGTGAATATCAATAATTTTCTATTTGTTTCTTCATTAAAAAGCCGAAATGAAAAAATTCCATAAATCACAAAATTGCTTGAGAGTTATATGTGTGCTTCACTATAATATATTAAGTCTTGCCATAAATTAAACATTTCACAGCTAAACGAGGGAGTAAAGTGGTCAACTTTACGAAACCCGAAAAATTCTAAATTAACTTTCAACCGGAAAAGTTTATGTAAATCTGTAGGAAAACGGCATGAAAAAACAGATAAGAAACTTTTAGTTTCATGTACGGTATAAATTAGAAGGAGAAGAAATATAGGTTATTCAGCGGAAAGTTGTGTAATAAGGCTGGTTATTTTTACGAGTCAGATTTATTTTTTCCGAGCCTGTAGGCGAGAAAAAATAAAAACTGACGAGTTAAAATAACCAGACGAATTATACAACTTTCTGCTGAATAATTTTTTTATTATTCGACATATGAGGCGATCTATGGCAGAGTAAATTTAAACTCGTTACAATTGCAAAAAGCTCGGATCTGATAAAGAACAACTGTCACGACAGTAACTGACAACCACATCTGATCTGAAAAAGAACAACTGTCACGACAGTAACTGACAACCACTGAACCGGTTTGAACCGGTCAAATCGGTTAGTAAACCGTGTAGTAACGTCTCATATTTGCACTCGTTTTAACGCGTATTTGCATTCTACAACGTCATGTCGTATAATAAAAGTAACTATTTTACATTTGGAAGGGTTCTGCAAACTCCCAGAAACTGCTTTGAAGTTACAAGGTTTCGGTAGTAGGGTTTGACATGTATACAGCGAAATGTACGTGCAGCAGCCTTCGGGAGTCACAGTTAAATGAAACCCTTAGAAATCTGGATTTTTTAAACACTGTAAAGCCAGCTGTACTCCAAAAAGGAACATTTCAGCAATTCTGCCTTAATCTCAAAGATCTCACAGTATATTGATTATGATAATAATAACAATATTAATAATTATGGTTATATGATACAATAAATTTGGTAGTTCATTTGTGAAAAATGGAAGAACTTTATAGTAAAATACTTGATTAATAACATGTTTATAGCTTAGCAAATATAGTATAAATGAAGCAATGAGAATCAGTTAGTAAGCAAAGTACAGTTAAAATAAAACTGTCAAATCGGTGTCACGAAGTCTGATGCGAAGAAATGGAATCCTAATTTCCCCGTCTATACGTCTAGCGCACGCACTTATATCTCCTAGATTAAAGTCCTTGGGTATGAATGGCGCTTCACAAATGTTCATAACATGGAAAATGTAGGCTCATAGCAAAGCAAAGAAGTAGTTAATACGGAATGAAGACAAAAGCTATCTGTCTGAGAGGTACATATAAAGAACTAGTGTTGTTAAATAAATGCGAGACTGTAGCCGAAGTGGAGCCAGCTCAGCCTTAGGTTTTCATAACCCCCCGTCTTGTCCTATCCCAAGAGTGGGCCAGTAAATATTACTGGAACCAGTTTCTTTTCCTGTACTGGAACTTTCCATCTCAACCGACAAATGCAAGGAAACTTCATTAATCCGGTTATCTTACAAGGTCGCTTGCGTGCATAATTTTATGCCACTCTAGAGAAAAGTAAATCGTTATCGCTTCCAAAATCAATGAGAATGTTGTTGCTGTGAAAACTTATTTGTTTCCAATGACCGATGATCACTTTGAATATCTTGTCTCGTAGTCGTAGTGACTAGTTTGAATACACGATAGTCTAATTAGAGAATAACCATTTGTTTTCAAACTATACACATGTCATGATAACATACGATGGCTAGTCAGTTTTTAAAAAGCTTTTTTTATAAAGCAAATGAAGTTGTTTACTGTATTTTACCTCCAAAAACGGCGCAAATTATTTGAAAGTTTGAATAAAGATTTTTTAAAACCTCAATAGCCATGAGAACGATTCTTTTACTACTAAATTGTCCGGGAAGCAATGTGTATTACTATTTCATTTTAGTCACGTCTACCTACCTTTACTAAGTGCATTGAGATTATACATAAGAAATGTACGTCAAGCGGGTTACGAGCCGTATATGAAACACCAGTCTCCGTTTCTGTCATGCTATGCATGACTATTTGTAACTTAGCCCGCAGGATGAGCCATGTTCAGACATCTTTTGAAAATTATGCTTCAATACAGAAATCAGATTAAGGGTAAATTAAAAATATTATTCTTTGTCTTAACTGAGCTCCCAAAACATTTCACTTAGTTGCAAAGGATTCACTCTAGCTGGTCACCTGCAAAATGGTCTATTTAGAGTTGGTTTGAACTCGGGGCATCATGGCCAATTATTGAGCAAGAATGTCAGTTAAAAGCACTAGAACTTCTGAATAACATAACACACACCTCCAAACTTAAAAAAAACTCCAAAAATTTATATATATATATAGGTGTAAATTAAAAGTTCGCCATTCTCCGTAACAGTGCTCGATGCTAAGGTGCAGAGCGGAAATAATAATAATAAATTAGAGAGTTTTGCTCGACAGTACTGTTTCATGAGGGCTGAAGTCCTCCGGCTTGTTAGGAGCTAGATGGAACTGGATATCAATTTGCATAGCGGCTTGTGAACATCGGGAGAGGTGTTAAGTAAAGTAGTGAGAGCGTACTCCCGGGATTAGCTGTAGCGTAGTAGGGCTACAGCGTAAAGCAAATCATCGACCAACACAATAAGAAGCAGCTCCAGGCCCACAACAACAGTGACGAGAATCCAGAAACAAAATCATGCAACTGCCGCAGAAAAGATGAGTGCCCCCTGAACGGAAAGTGTTTACAATCTTTAGTTACTTACCAGGTACGTGTGACACGCGAAGACACCAACTCTTGCGAAACATACGTAGGCCTCACCGGCGATGACTTTAGAACGAGATATCGCAATCACACCTCGTCATTCCGAGACCGAACGAAGCGAAACACGACAGAACTCAGTAAATATGTCTGGAATATAAAGGACAAAAACAAATAATTTCCCGCGCCAAAACTTATAGCAAAACTCTCTAATTTATTATATGTAAGTATCCCATGCCCTAAAAAAATACAGCCAATCAGAGGCCAGGAAAGCCGTTGCATATTCTACGGTATTCAACGGGTAGTATTCAACGGGTGGTATTCCACTCTGTATTCCCGCCATTACTTGCGCGCGCCAGCCGAATTGGCACCAAAACTGTGTGCGTGCGTTGATGTTGCCGATCAGCCAATACTCCTGCGTTCAGCACTAACTAACTGCAACATTGCTTATCCGACACTACTTGCTTCATTTTGTAGTTGTTCTCTTTTCTTTATCGGGGCATGGGATAAATTAGTTATGAATTGCTTTCTCGTGGGATACCATACCATGGAATATTGAATACAACCGTGACCTTAATTCTAAATAACTTAATTTATCGTCAAACCCGAATATAACTCAATGCAATGATGTAAAAATATTTTAAAAACACAATAAATTAAATATTTCAGGAATATTCAACCTTAAACACAAGTAAGATTTAAAAAAGATCTGTTATTTGGCAGCTTTATAAACGACAACTGTACTTCGCTTGGACTGTAAACAAAAACATAAATTAATTGGGTATGTCAAGGCCAAGTAAACCACTGTCTGTGGCAAGTTTATGGTAAGAAAGTGACAACAAACAAACTCTTAAAACATTATTTGACGACTTTAAAAAATGCTAAACAAATATAAAACAACTACTACAGTATATAAAATTTCAGAATCATTGGATGACTAAATATAAAATCGTCTCCCGAGATCGGCTTGTTTTCCGGTATCCTGTGGAAGTAATCAAATTTAAATGGCAAATTAGCGGTTTGTTGTCGTCTTTACTTCAGAGATTAGTAAAAGTATCACTTCCGATGTCTGCAGCCAGCATTGTGTAGTATAGTCCACGCCATAATGATCAAGTAATCAATCGATTCTTTCTGTTTCGTCCATTTGCCCTCTGTTAGCAACACTGGGACACCAGTTTTGTGAAACAGATGTTGTTTTTTTGCGTGGGCGAGTAAGCTGAATATGTTTCGTTGATCTACAAAAGTTGAGTAGTAGTAAAGTGCCGATTCTGGCGCAAAATTTTTTAAAATATTTTAAAACTGAAGCATCGTTTTGGATTTCCA
>JANRMR010033449.1:0-14851 GCA_025434825.1 Bergia sp. 'catenularis' | reverse complement strand
GTCACTTGGTCAAGAGGAAAATTTGTTTCAGTTTCACAAAACTTGCTTCCAGGTCATGTGCACGCTTCTGTCTCTGCTCAATTTAAAATCCTGTTTTTTTAGAACTCCTAACGACCTCCATCCTTTTTAAATTTCCTTTCCAATTCTCCTACTAACCTATAGAAACAAAGATTAAACTCCCTCTTAAATATGTGATGAAAAAGGAAGATTAACAAAGTACCGCGTGGTAAGACTGACATTTTTATGGATGGATTTTCAGTTAAGGGTTTCACTTTTCAAGCATCAAATGTTGATGCGCCACCAGATTTTGTTGCCCTACCGTACGTACAATATACACCCGTTTCCATGAAGATTGACACACTTGGGAGTTATATCCTTATTTGGCCATTGAAGACGATACAATAGTAAATATCCTGCCAAAATTATCGAATGCGAATAAGTGATTGGAAAGAAAAAGACCTGGCAGAGACAAAACAAATTGTATCCAGTTTGTTTATAGACTACGAGCCATCCTTATTTTTCCTCTTGAATTTGTGAGCAGAAGAGAAATTGCAAGAATAGCGGACGTTTCTTTTTCCTTTGGAATTCGTGGGCGGAAAGGAAATTTCAAGACCATAGCAGAGGAGTCGGCGGATGAACACTGGAGCATCGGCTTATTGGCTATCGAGTGATATTTAGTAATTTACTGCTTTTCGTTTTCCGCTCGACTAATTCAAGATCATAGTCTAACTCTGCTTTCAAAAACATTCAATTATATACTTCTTATAATTATTCACACTATATAAAGTGTTTTGGTCAACTCGCGATCGGAACGTTAACACTATGAATGTGTAGAATAAACTTCTCATTCGATACGAATGAATTTCGGCAAATCTCGAAAATAACAGTAAGTTTGTGTCTTTTTCCGCTTCAGGTTTTTATTACCCGAATGAAACTGAAGGAGTGGTTGTCACTGGATAACTTTAGGACGAACAGGAACACTGAAAACTTAGTCAACAGCTCACTGAGTTTTTCAAGTGTGCTCTTCGAGTCACGAGTTAGCTTCCTGTTATTCTCATTAACACGAAACAACATTTCTGTATCTTTACCGGGATCTTTACCCGCCTACACTGAGTATTTGTGGAAAGCGGAACCTGGGTGTTTAGTAGTGTGGCCAGGTTTTCATGTCACAATAGTTGTTTGCTCGCAGGTTTTGAAAATATTTCATAACTTTGTATGTTACTAGTCCTTACTAGTATACTGCATCATGGTTGTGTCTATCAGTATCCGTACAGCACTTACAGCACGATATCTGTCTATAACTGTATGTTTGCTCATTTGTCTGGTTTCTTATTTGGCTTTTTTTTCTGTGGAACTGTGTGTTCGCTTGTCTGCTCTCGCATTCATATTATCAGTATAAAGCTGAGATGTTAAGCGTTGCACAAATCCACTTTACTACTGACAATAGACTCACAATACAACGTCAAAGAAACTGTAACCTCAAGCAAATGTCACCAGCATGTTAAGAACGTTACTGTATAAGCTTGGCGCCAACACGTGAAACACGCCGCTACATCAGCTCCTCTTGAAGACACCATGAATGCATATCGGAAACAGTCTGGCACAAAGGTGAACCTGGCACGCGTCCAGCATGCACAGTGTGCGTCCAAAGAGAATTACGTCAAATACAGCAGCAAATCAAAACTGCAAACGGTTGTTGGCCGACTATATAATACGTAGGCATGCTATGCTTAAGAAATAAAATCGAACTTCCAATACTTCTAATGGTGGCACAAAAAGAACAGAACAAAGAACTGAATACTTTTACATCAGTTTATCAAAAAGCTATTCTCTGTCTTAATCTTAATCGTATCCTTATGTTACAAATTTCTGGAGTCCCAGTTTCATCATTTGGCCTGTGAAACCCATCAGTGATATTCCCTCGTCAAGTAAAACCCATCAGTGATGAACCAAAAATGATGGTACGACTACGAGTGAAGCTTTTAATAATGAAACTGAAGGGGAAGGAAATGAGCTTTAATTTCCCTTTGATCAGTATTATTTGATATTTATTTACAGTGCTTCAATTTTTAAAAATAGGATTTTCTACAATCCAGTCGACTTCTGTCCAAAGAGCAACTTCTGGAGTCTTCCTAACAAGGGTTTAGCACATCCTAGGAAAGACAGCCATCCTTTTAAAAATAAAACTTCGTTTCCAATCATTATTCATCTACACTTATCTTTGAAGTCAAAGGTTAAACTCCCCTTTAAGTATGTGATGAAAAAAAGGATTAGCAAACTACCACGTGGGAAGATTGGTTGTCGTTTCAGATGGCTCGCTTTTAAAATAATGAGCGTCGAGCTTTTTTAAAATTGCCAAATATTAATCTATGACAAGATACCGTTGTCACGACATGCTTATGCATCCATTTCAAGAGAACTGATACTCTTCGAAGCCGTATCTTTATTTTTGGTCATTGAAGACAATACAATAATAAACAAATATAATTCCAGAGTTAATCAGGGGAAAAAGGTGGTTGCAAATAGTAATTCGAAATAACCTGGCGAGGAGCTCAAGACGCACTTGTATCTAATTTATTTTGAGACCAGAAGCAGTCTATTTTTTCCCTCTTGAATTCGTGAGCGGAAGAGAAAAAGCTTGAATAGCGGATGTTTTTTTTCCCGTCTTGAAGTCGTGAGCGGAAAGGGTATCTCAAGACTATAGCAGATCAGCCAGCACGCGAACACTGGGGAATCGGCTCATCCACCATTGGGCATTAAGATATATACTGCCTTTTGTTTTCAACTAATCAAGATCAATATTTCCAATTGTTTTTGTTTGATTTGGAGCTGTGAAACAATAAATGAACGTAAGCAAATCTCTTTAATTAGAATGCTGGTTGCGCATTTACCGTTTCCAATTTTTCTTTGTTGCTCGAATTAAACTGAAAGAGGAAAGGGAGTGTTGCGAATTGCTTTAGGACAAGAACGGGATAACAACGCGGTATTGTTTAGTTAAGTGTGGCTGTTGCATTAGATAATACCCTTGAAAAGGTGACGTCAACAGCTCATTGAGCTTTTCAAGTGCGTTCTTCAAGTCGAGAGTAAGTTTCCTCTTATTCCATTAACATGAAACTTTTCGTATTGGTGCCAATACGAAAAAAAGTTTCTGTATCTTTGCCCACATACTGAATGTCTCTGGGAAGCGGAACTGGATGTTTCGTTTCGTGGTAGGGTTCTTTTGTCGCAATATTTGTTTATTTGCTCGTAGGCTTAGAATATGTTGTCTCCTATGACTATGTAACTCTGTCTATTGCTGTGTCTGACTGACTGTCTATCTATCTGGCAGTCTGTTTCTTTGCCTATTTGTTTAATTAACCGGTTAGCATTATCTCTGTGCGTGTGTCTCTCTCTGCACTGGCACTCATGTCGGTAGACTACATTGTTCAAACCAAAGTTACAACAATACAATGTCAAAGAAACCGTTAGTTAACAAACCAATGCTACCGGAAAACCACTAAAAACCGCCAGCTTTTGTCGCCAACAGACAAAGCACTTAATTGTATAAGCTTGTCGCCAGCAAGTGAAGTATATCACTATACAAGCTTTTCGCCAGCACCTGAAGCCGAACGTACGTCCAAAACGAATCATGCAGGAAAGCGCGGCTTTTAGCACCATCACTGAAAGTAATATTTAGACAGTTATATCAACAAACCGGAACTTTGTGTAAAAGTTGGCCGAGTCGACTATATAATCTGTTTAGGGATACTGTGCCAAAAATGAAATAAATCGAACACCCAATACTTGTAGTAGCCGCACAAAAGGAATATAGCAAGCACCGACCCTCAACCGATCGTTATTAAAGATATGACTGACTGTATAAAAAATGCCGGCTTAAATTATAAAGCAAATTATGCCTAGGCGTCCCTTCAGAGTCCCAGTTTCATCAACTGTTGACAAAAAGCAACACTGGTCGGGAGAAACATTTTAAATTCCGGCTCTAACATGCTCCATCAGCGAGGTTTCGAACCAACAGTGATAGCACAAAAGAAAATCTTTATAATCAAACTGAACGGATGAGAAACAAGATGAATTGGTGGTTAAACTCTCGGCGCCTGTTTCGGACCGTAAATGAAGTCTATTGACCGTTCCGACCTCCAAACTGTATCACTTGGAAGTCAGTCCAGAAACACGGATTCCAGCCTGATCTTTTTCACGTTTTGTATCGTATGTTTTAGTTCTGTAATAAATTACCCTGTGTACGGGAGGTTAGTGTTCGCGTCAGTGCTTCGTCTGCGCTGAATAAAGGCTTAGGTTTTTTTGGCGCCGCAGTTGAGACATACTGAATTGCAAGAGCTAACTTCAGACTCTGACCAGGGGTGTAAAGAAACTAACTTTGCTATTATTATTATTATTATTGCTATTAAGAGACTTTTAGATTATTACTAAATCAGCATGTTTTAGAGTTTTTATTAAATTGGAAATCTCATATAGCTTTTACTGTATTTTTATCTTCTTTAGTTGGTATTTAATTTGTGTCCCCTAATTAGTAAGCGATTTTTCCCTCGCTTCAAGGCTTTGACACTTTAATAAAATTTATTATTATTATTATTATTGATATTATTATTATTATTATTCTAGGTAGGTAAGTAGGTAGGTAGGTAGATCGATCGATCGATCGATAGATAGATAGATAGATCGATAGATAGACAAACAGACAGGCAGACAGACAGACAGATAGATAGATAGATGCTTGTCATCCAATTTTGAACACGATTTGATTTATGCTATATGATTTATATATCAGTTATCTGTACTGATTAATCCTTAAGCCTTAGAGGTTTGGGTCTTTAAGGGTTAACGCCATGTTTATGGGAGGATTATTTTCAAACCCATAATCTTTCATAATGGTTACAGATAATAGTTGGCCATTTGCAAACAGCTATGGCTTAACCAATTACTTTCCATGACAGCAATCAAGTTTTAATGAAGAACTGTTGCTTTGGGCAGTATGGCACGCAGCAGTCATTGGACAACATGTTCGCCATCCTGGCCGCCATATTGGATTTTTCGAAAAATTCATTTTAGCAAAATTGCAGTATATTTTCTTGAAATGAATTAAGCGAAAAAACAAACAAACACGTACTTAAAAAATAAGCAAAATAGCAAAATATTGAAGAAGAAATTGAAAGTGTACAAAATAGGACGAATTTTGTTTTTGCATAAATTGTAAGTGATGACGTTATCATTTAAAGTCAAAAGGTGTCTCCATTGGACTAGAAGTATCGCTACAGTTAAAAGTTTAAACTAAACATAAAACAATGTAAAACGTAAAGTTTAAACATTTAGCTTTATCCTCCCAACGAATATTGTTATTTTAGTTCTAGCCCCCGTAGAAGGTTTGTTTTGCAAACCGATATACCGGTATTGTGAAAGGTTTTTGTTTCGTTTTTATATGTCTCTTCTCTTTTCTCGCCGTACGGATTCGCTTGTAGAATTTATTTAATTAATTTACGTGTAAGGAAAACCAGTCTTTAAGCAATTCATAAGCGATACACAGTATACGTGTTATACTGATATGGACAATCAAAAGCGTGTATGCACACGCAAGCTTGTAAAGAAACCTTTAACCAACAAACACCAACACAAACAAGCAAATAGAAAAACAAAGAGCATTCCACGCCACGCATGAACAAAAAAACGAAAAAAAATCCCAAGTTATACTCCTCTCTCTTATCGTAGATCATATCACGTCCTTAACAGAATTAATTTGATATGGTTTGGGTCTGCATTTGAACTTGTTAGTTTAAAAAAATCTGAAACCACACTTTCATATTGCATGTTGCAGAGGTATTGACCGTATTAGGATAGATTCGACTATATCTTAAGTATTGTATTTGTATATCGTATATACACTAAAAGTTTGTAATACTCGTTTTGAAAACTTAAATGACTCATCCCATTGGTCCCCGCCCCCTAACCCTAAACTTATAAACATAAAAACCAGTCTTCTGAACAAAACGTGCAATGTCAGTGTCAGTGTTTGTGAAAGTTTCATGGAATCGATTGCTGGTGAATAAATTAGAAATTCTTTATACTATACCGAACAGCTTTTTCAATACCGAAACTTCTTCTGCTATATTATGTGAAAACACACGTTCTAATCCTTGTTATTGATATCTATTCACAACGATAGGGTGCGGTGTAGCCACACAGAACCAGGTAGAATATTGTGCTGGCACGAAATATTGCTGGGCAAGCTGAAAACGATGATCTGCCGTTCCGTTCGGTTTTATACACTACGTTTTTTCACGGAACAAAAACCCATCTAGAACGTGACATATCAATTTCAAAAGTAATGCGTTTCACGTTCGATTCAGCACGAAATATTCGCCAACGAATGCTTTCCAAATATAATCAAAGAATCCATCCGCTGTGGCTTTTATGACTGCTTGAAAACTATCCAGTATGGTGTAAACGAGGCCTTGTTATTTTATCTTGTTAGACTAAAATCTTGATGAGCCAATCCTGAGAGTCTTTCGTGGAGTGCTGACTTCGGCAAATACTATATTTTTTATAGGAATTTCTAAAAGTCTTTTAAAAATTCCATCAGTTAACATTTTTTACAGTTTTTTAGATTTTAAATGATCGCGTGTAAAAAGCACCTTGAAACTGCTTAACCTACATATCTGGAACTGCAACTTTCATTGCCTAAAAACTCGAGAAATATTAAAGAAAAATCGCGAGACTTCGAAAAAAGCATTAGTTTTGCTATATAGTTATTAATACAGTTAAACAATATAAGTTTGTTCTAATCCAATCAGATTGTTCATTTGAGGTCAGTTTCGCAAAGGCAGAATGGAATCAAGAATGGAGTGGAATAGAATAAAAGTGTTGATTTGACTTTTTTAAAAATTAGTTGGTGTTTGGAATTTTAGAGAACAAATGTGTCACTGATGACAAGTAATTCATGCTTTTTTCTTCTAGGTGATCTCAGGCTTATCTCAACATAATCTCAATGTATTTTCTCTGAAAATCGTGAGATTTGGGGACTTGGTTGTGAGTCCGTGAGAAATGATCCGAAATCGTGAGAGTTCGTAAGTCTGATAGATGCCATACTTTTCTACTTTACCGGAGATTATTAGTATTATTTTCTCTCGCTGTGAGGGGTCTCGATAAAGTGATACAATATCAATAAAGTATTTTTAAAAACACGGATGGAACGACACGTGCTCGCATAACCATTCGCCTTGTCCACAAACGTTTTATATTTCTCGTATTGTTGCAGCGTTAAGCAAAGTGTTTACTGATTTCCTTACCTTTCAGCATGTCCGGATAATCGATCTTCTTCTCCGATGCAACGTGAACCGTAGTTTTGGCACCTGGTGATATTTCATTATTCGTGTTCAATGCACGGATATATATGGTCACGGAGGTAGAGCACAAGAGCCGCTTTGGTCATATAAAACATTCCCTTTGCCAAAGGCTATAAAAGCTGATCAGCTAACGTCGTAATCACCAGAGATCATCAACATTGTACCTGATCAAAGCAACAGGAACCCATCAGCGTGGACTTACAAAATTTTGTCAGTACAACAACGGCAGGTAAATAACCTTGGATCGCTACAGTATTTTTACTGAGATACATCTATTCTTTTGTTTGTTCTGTGTTAAACTGAAGAACTTTTTAAAAGTGTTCTTGATGAGGCCGTTCTAGATTTAGAAAGTAGCGGCACAGACGCGCCACATTCATGGCATAATTCATAAAGCGAATACTGGAGCAAGATGTAAAGTCATATAAATAACCTGACCTCCTGCAATTAGAAACAGATAAAGAACTTCCGTATGTCAGCTATATCTGTATAAACTCCCAAAATTCGCGAATAGGTCTATTATTCAAGCTATTATCGACATAAATACTTTGCCAAAAGCAGCCTTTCGTGAAGCATGGCTCAGATTTATCAAAAGATAAAGAGCCATGTGAAAGTTGGCCCGGAAAAAGCTACACACGAGATGCATAATCGAAGGATCTTTCTTGTGTTCATTACTTATAATTAAAAGCAGAAATACTATTAATTTTCAGCATTTTCAAAACGGATTTCCACACGATTTTGAGCAATAGCAATTAAATGGTATTAAAACACTTGCGAGTATTCTTAAATTATGTTTAACAGCATAGAATGAAAAAAATAATTATAAAAATGTAAAATGAAACACGAATCAAAACAAGATTTGCTTTTGACGAACAGTAGATAAGCTGCAACAATCACTTTTCTTGCGTTATTTTTACCAAGTACAAGGTGTTGCAAGCCGATTAACGAACTATAAATTTGAGAATGTCATAAACGTGGCATAACGTCGATTAATTTAAGTATAAAATATCAACCAAGAAAGTATTCAAGAAATACAAAGTATTCAAAGCTGACAAAGTTTATCAAGAAACCTAATATGTGAGTATAGAATTTTAAATATACTTCAAACGTAACAGAGGCAAATATATATTGACCGGGTTTTTCTGCAGTTTTAAATGCTTGCTTATTTTCTTTATTTCATAATGGTGAATTATTAAGAGAGGCTTCGAAGAAGAATCCTCAAACAATTTCAGTGGTAACTGTTTGAGTTTTTCTTTACTACGATCTTTCTTTATAGGATATCGTCTGTTTCTTGGGCAGAGAATAAACGTTGTAAAGTTTTTTTCAGGGTGTTACACTCAAATGTTCTAAAAGATTGTTCTTTTTTTAATTTCCGGTCGGTTTAGATTTGTATCTGTACTCAAACCATTCTTCTACTCTATTAGGTTGTTTCCAATATCTAACTTTCATGATAGGACATGTATTCAAATGTATTGCTCTGTACTGATTATTAACTGATTATAACTGAAGTCGAATGAGATTAACGGATCTGTACACTAGATCCGCCTGTTTATCAAACTCAAATATTAAAAATGCACAGCTTTCACCAATATTTTTGCAGCAGTTCTCAGTTCCATTTCCAAAATTCGTAGCAGAAACTTGACCTGAAGTATGTTTTTAGTGCGTCTTTAAATTCTGGCTCTTTCTCAACCAGAAGGCTGAACGTTTTTTCCCTAAGAAAGCCGTCCTTAGTGTATTAGGACAACACTAATGGGCTTCCATCACCATTCTCTTGAACTTGTAAATTTGTGAAGACGTGAAAATTGGAACTTTCGTGATCATTAAATTTATCGAATTAACACGGTAACTTTTTAATACCAACGGTTTGCAAATGAGTAATTGACCAAATTTGTAGAAAAGTAATCTCTTTGATGCTCAGTATTGTCCAGAAATTAATTGAATGTCTAAACTTTTCCCATGACTTAAATATATAAGCTCTATATTATAGTATATCTTGGGCACAACCTAGAAACGTTTTAATAATGTATAGATAAGGTATAGATAGTTGCTCTTGAGGCTTAAGGGCGTTTTCCGCACCATTGAGCCGACTCTCGAGATATAAGGTTTTCTGAAATCAAAACAAAAGAACGCAGTTTTGTGCGATAACATGATAAAAACTCTGATTGAAAAACTTCTTTGGACAAAGAAATTGTATGCACAAGTGAACCCCACCCAAACCAGGCATTCGTATCCCACCGGGGCGACTACAAACAGTTAAAGCTGCGTGGGCAGTTAAGGTACATTGTTATTGTGTAATATCACAGAGGAACTTACAATAGTTAAGATATATTAACCAATCTGTGCATGTGAGTTCCAACAAACAAGTTGAAAGAACAAATTTATTTTTGTGGTAGAAAACAAATCCGGCATCGGTCACTTTACTTTGTTAGAACAAACTGCAAAACAAGCAGTTGCCAAACTTTGTCTTCTTTCTGAGGTTTTTGTATCAAGTCTTGTGTTGATACGCAGCACTGCCTCATTAAAGTTCATTGCTAATGTAGCGTGCACAGATTGGCGACAAAGCGACAGTATAGATATGGATTGTCTCTGGAACATTCTTCTGTTCGAGTTCTCACAAATGAGCGAATAAATTGAACGCCAGCAAACGAGTAAGTACATAATTGTTTAAGCTGCTGATCTGAAAGGATACTTCATTATTGGCACGTGAGTATACAGAAAATATATTTATCTGAATGATTTGCAAGTTAGTCCTATGTGGTTTACGCCTTTGCTATAAAGGAAACAAGTCAGTGGCTCGCACCATTTCAATTAGTTCTGAAGAAAACCCAACCAACCAGTAATCAGTGTCGGTTTGTTTATATATCATACAATTGGCCTTTTTGAGAAGTAATGTTCAAAAGATCAATTCCAGTTCGTTTTAATGTAAATATCTGGAACAGACTTCGAGGCGTTATACAGGACTCAGGTTCAGTTTGTATTCATAGTCAGATGCACGACACCGATGAATAATTTAACAGAATTATTTATAGCATTCATGCAGCGATAAATCTATTTTGAATCACAGTTTGAAGAAATCATTTTCTTGTGTGTAATTTTTTATTTCAAGCTTGACATTAAAGCTCTTTTTTCTATAGATATCATGGAAAACCGACTCCTATATACCTAACGCTAATATGCCAATCAGGCATGATGCTCAAAATAAATTGAAGCGTAATTTAAGTATCTAATATATTCTTCTTCAAATCCCTGATCCAGTAAAAGGTTTTCACTTTTTACAATAAACAAACTTCAAGATCTGGTAGCGCAACCCAAGACATTGCAATAGACGAGTCTTAACGGGAAGTCTAAAGGTCTTACTTTCCTTTACTGAATATGGGCACAGCATTTAAAACCTGAGTGTGTATAAATATTGCCACAGAAAGAGGAGATAGAGACATTCTGTTTTCCTTAGCCAAATGATCAGGAGTAAGAGGGCCAAGGAAAGTGGTTCAAATGGTTCATGAGTACTTACAGATATTGGAACGCTTTTGCTCGGCATAAACAGTCACGAGATACACAGAAACCACTGAGGGAAGCCTTGACTGATCGTTTTGACTTAATCTCATTTGAAATTTGCAATTGGTACTACTTTTTGGCATTCCCCCCACCCCCTCACCTAAAAATCCGAAAAGGTTAAACTTTTCGTTTCATATAGAAAACAAGCCTGAAGTAGTTAAGAGAGAGATAATGACTGGTTATGATATTTATAATAGCCTTGGGTTTTTATATTTAAAAAAAGTAGATTCTTAATTAGATAATTTATTCATAGTCCATATCTTACATAGCGAACACGGATTAAGTTGTACACGAACTGAGTCGTCTAGCAAATCATTATCGCGAAAGCGAGTAGAAGATCGATGTTTTTATTTTTTTCAAACCTACAGTTTTTCGGTATATATTTTTTTATTTAGTAGCATTTTTGGTAATTTTTGATGTTACCCTCTTGAGTATTTAAATAGAGCCATATTTTCTTCAGTCTCGGTACGCGTTTGGTTATCGGCAAACCTCACTACAAGTTTAATACTAAATCTCCCAAGTATGAGCTGACCGAAAGCTTGTTATTAGAGGAACCAATCAGAGAGCTCCACAGTCATACATACAACAAGTATTGTTATAATATGTATAATAAGTGTTGTTATTATACAATAAGTAGTGTTATCATATGAATGTTTATCTAAACTTTGTCGCTTTGTTGTTTTGTCGAATATAGTTTGCTTCAGAACTCGCTTCCTTTCCCGACCGTTGAGTTGAGTTAGTTCGTGCTTTGTTAATATCATGATACCATGCATTGTACAGCTATTGCTGGAACGCTTAGGTAAAAAATCACAAATATATTGTTCTATAATAAAACATACAAATACAACGTAAAGAACAAAAACTATAAAAAAATAAAAAATTACTTTGATATATAAGCTTTAAAATTTATCTAGAAGAACAATATGACAACGAAACAACTTAACTGGATTTAGATTTAGGTAAGTGTTGCTGCTGAGAATATTCGTATATGAAACTAGAAAACAGTTCGGCATTATCAAAATGGGATGAGTGAGCGGAGACAATGTTATCGAGGGAGAGAGTGGGGATCCTAATTTCACAGTCTGGAATGGTTTGTTTACGTCTTTTTAGATTATTTTAAAGGATCACAGTGTCAATCCAGGCAGTTCACGAAAAAAATATTGTTGCTAAGGGTTTTTACAGGAAGGCTATCAGTATCAATACAAAACGTTTTTTCAAAGACGTGTCGTGCATAACACCCCACACATCAAAAATATGCTTAATAGATTCATAATTTTATCTCTTGGCAGTTGGTTATTTGTAGCACCATGAACCGTGTCGAGCTCATTATTGTTTGTGTTTAACCGTCTATGAAGTAGAACTAATCGCCATTTCATTGCCTGTTTGTACTCACTGGCGAGTCGTAATTACACGAACGTTAACTGAGAAAATAAGTGATGTAGATATCGAGGACTCACAAACTTATAGCTTCTTTCTTGTCATAAGCATGCAGTAATTCTACTGAATGACCAATAACCAGCAAAAAACAGGACTTGGAAGGGATATTTTATCCTATTGACTAAAACTGTGCAAACACCGTCGCCTTAAAACATTTGCGGAAAACGCATAAACTCCGTTGGTCTTTCGTGCAAAGAGAAAGCACTTGAGTTGTTGATGTGTTTAACTTTACCGTTAATTCTGTGTCTATAAAAGACCAAATCAAAGTGCCACTGAAGTCAGCCTATACAACAAAATACGATTCAAATGACTGCTTTTGTCAGTTTCGTGACTATAGGAGCGAAAATTGTCGTCGTTTAACTTAACCACAGGAGTTTGCACGAATCAATTGTGTATAAGCGACCTTCTCACCAGGCTAATAATGAGATCGTTTTCAGATCGGTGTCGTTGGTTCGGCGTGAACGCAATTCATACGTAACGCCATAGTGTTTCTTAGCAGGGCGTAAAGTTTCAATAAGACTCGAATGTACGTCAAGGAAATGGAAACAAAGATACATAGAGACACAACACGCAACGTTTAAGAAAACAAAGTACCTAGTTATCACTTTAAAGCGTACCGCTATATCAACGATTTATGAACAGATACGATCAGTTGACATGCAGATGGCGACGAAGAAGGCACTATGAACAAAATCCGGTATTTGACAAGGTGAAGCAAAACAACTCGGCGACTGATCACTCAGAAAGTGCAGCATTGTGTAACCAAAAATTAACGTCTACAATAATCACGGCTTGATTGTTGGCAAAACGCTAGAGGTAGGCAACAATGGCGTAAATTATTTAATTGTTGTTCGTCTTACAGTACTTCAATTTCAATTTCAGTAAAAGCTCAGCTACTTTTCATAACTTTAAAAACTCATTCTTAATTGTTCGTAATTATCAATCTGTATAATTCGTATACTCGGGATTGTCTTTTAGCTAGATTAAACGCTTTCAGTATTCGAGGCACTTTTCACCGCCTATTGATAGTCACTACATTATACTGGTGATCACCAAGTCCAAATGGTTTAGAAATATCTTCTCAGTTTATCAATCACTTCAAGTTTATCGGTTGTACAACTTTCGTTTGACTATTTAAGCTTTTGATGGTTTGAGCTTACGACTTAGAGCAATAAACGTTTCATTGATCGTGGGTGGGTGGATAGATGGGCGGGTAGGCGGGCAGGCGAATAAATGGATGGATGGATGGATGGATGGATGGATGGATGGATGGATGGATGGATAGATAGATGGATGGATGGATGGATGGATAGATGGATGGATAGATGGATGGATGGATAGATAGATAGTTACACGAATTTTTTTTATAAGAACCAGTAAATTTTGGCTGAGCCTCATTGGTCTTAAATCCACCATACCGAAAAAGATGGCGGCTGTACATTTGACCACAATGCCTTGCAAACCTAACTCGGTAAACAGATGAACGTGGAAGACCATTGTTTGGGAAATGTGTCCATCCACTAACAACATTGTGCATGCTAGGTTTGAAGTTTGTAGATCCTTTCTCTACGTTTTTATGAGCGTTTTCAGGTTTTTCGCGCGCTAGGAGTTATGGGTAAATGTACCAGTCGCCATCTTTTTTGTTACGGTCACTTGCGCCTACACATAAATTAACATAAATATCTTCGAAATATGAAGACTCTTGATTTAATAAGCGTCGCTAGAATGTTTTGGAGTGAAAGAGTGACATGTCTTTACCCAGGAAAGAACGAGCAAACACAATGTATCGCATTTGTACCCAAACATCTGCGTTGGTTTCTCGATGAACTGACTGAACTGAGTGTAATTTGTTCTCTCGAGAAGTGAAGAACATGAAAAAGATTCATTCGTGTTGTTATCTAAGCCTCAATTGTTCTTAAGTTGTACTTAATTTTCAGGCCAGTTTGAGCCTCGCTGTTCTTTTCAAGAACCTGTTCTTAAATGTGAGGAACATGAAAAAAAATTCATTCGTGTTGAAATCTGAGCCTTGATTGTTCCTTAATAGGCCTGTTCTTAATTTTAAGCCAGTTTGAGTCTTGTTGTTCTTATGATACACAAGAACTTGTTCTTAAATTGGTCTTACATTTTGGCCGATCTGCTCGGCCTCATTTTTCTTATAAAGTTGTTTTTTTAAAAAAAAAACATTTAGGACGTGACAACTATGAAGACGACTACTGAAACTTTTCTGTCTAGTGTTCTTTCTACCTTTATTAATTTCATCCGTTCAAGCTTTTTAACTGTGCTCGAAGTGACTGATAGGGGCAAGATCCTTTAGTCTGAAAGCCGAACTAATATTGAGATGATTTAAAAGCTCAAGTTAGAACGTTCACGTTTGCTACAAAACCTAAACTTGCACTAATCTTTTATGTTTTTACTTTGAACACACAAACGGACAGGTGGTCATATTGAAACATTCCTACGTATAGTATAATGTGAAGTGCAACTGGCCTTACTGTTAAGTCACCATG
>JANRMR010033338.1:0-24392 GCA_025434825.1 Bergia sp. 'catenularis' | reverse complement strand
TCGCAGCATTTCCACAATAATTTTGCACTCGTATCAAATCTCTCTGTAAAGTAATACTTGATTTCAGTTACCTCGACGTTAGGTTTTTTACCGCAGTTTCGTCCGCTGAAATATTACAATTACAATTACCCAAACATCCGCCATTTTGTTTCTAAACAAGCGCCAGGGCCTGCGCAGTCTGCACCCTCGCGGGAGAGTAGGCCCTAGCGTTTTTCGAATTCGGTGTGAGCTTTTGGAATTCGGTGTGAGCGTTTGGAATTCGGTGTGAGCGTTTGGAGTTCGATGTGAGCGTTTGGAATTCGGTGTGAACATTTGGAGTTCGATGTGAGCGTTTGGAATTCGGTGTGAGCTTTTGGAATTCGGTGTGAACGTTTGGAATTCGGTGTGAGCTTTTCGAATTCGGTGTGAGCTTTTCGAATTCGGTGTGAGCTTTTCGAAATCCGTGTGAGCGTTTGGAATTCGGTGTGAGCTTTTCGAAGTCGGTGTGCACTTGCGGGCCACCGTAGAGCCTTGTATATAATGCGGATAGCTGGTTGAAACTGGTATATGGTACCTGTCTTCTCTCCAGAGTTGGACTCTGTCATCTTGCTGCCCTTTCTTTTCCTTTTCTGGATCTTTCACTCAGCAAGAAATGTTTTATTTGGGTGGAAAATTCATTGCTAGCTTCCATAGAGAAACCAATCATTTATCCTCCTTTTATCCACTCTTGCAGTGACACCCAACTTCATGTGCATTATACCCTGCTTTACAATTACCTCCGCCCCCTTCCTTTAACCCCTCACTTCACTGTATTCCTCCCTTTCAATTTTCAGTTACAGTACATCCGCCCAAAAGAGAACATCAGAGCTCTTTAACATATGCAGGTTTCATATGGACATATATATATATGAAACCTGCTAATAAAATTGTGTCTCACAAGTAATATCAATATTGTTTATTCTCATCAGGATCGAAACGATGCCTATGAATTGCTACATCACAGGAATGTGTGCCACGAGAAACTGCTGGCCTATGCAAGGGAAGCAGCTGACTTTTCAACGAATCATCAGCTGCCAAAAGTAGAGTTTGCCAAAAATCATTATGGGAAAGATGACGTTGCAATGTTTGACTTTACCTCCCTTTACGCAGCAGAACATGCATCTAAGATCTACGAACGAAAAGGGCACCATCTCCTCGCTGTTATCGTGGGAGACAGTCTACTGGAGGTGTGTAGATTATCTACTGAGTTATGTTGCTGTTATTTGGCTTTCAAATATACCAGTTAATGAATTTGTTTTGGATGTTAGCTTGGCTTTGTAACTCATTTTGTAGATTGAATTTGGTTAATGAGTTTAATAAAATAAAATTTTGAAATCCAACTCCAAGAAAGTAAGTTTTAGATTTCCAGTATTCCTGGCTTTAGATAACAGAATAAAAAAAAATGTTGGAGATATGATTATCGTGAGTAACAAAAATAATAGTAATAATAATAATAATAATGATGATGATGGTGATGATGACGATAATAATGGTGATGGTATTGATGACGATAATGATAACATAATAATAATAGTGATAATTTTGCACCAGTTTACATTTGGAAGTCAAATTTTCTCTAAAAAAGTGTATAGAAGTGGAAGACAAGTTTATTTTAGAGGTACTTTGATATTAATGTCAAATACTGTTAATTGTAGCCTTTTTGGCCCACTGGTTCCGGGTGTGCTAGAGGGTTCCTTGGCAGTCTTGATGCAGCATGGATGATGAAAGGCTGGGGGGAGGGGAAGAAGCCACTGAACCTCCTGGCGGAGAGGCAAGGGATCTACAAACTGCTTGCACAAACCACACCCGAGAACATGTGTAAAAACTTCAGCAACTACTCTATCAACCCAGACACCAGGTATGTCAAACTTGTCTGTATACGTTCTGGTGTACAGCTATTTGAAAAAAAGCTAACCTCGTTCATTGTGCTCTGGTACGTACGTATGCACACCAAGCTGTTTAGAGGAAGTATTTACATGTACTATTTTGTGCAAAAGAAATCTTTTTAAATGTTAAAAACGATTTGATTGTCTATAAATGTATATTTCAGAAACAGAGATTTGTATTCGTCTTTAACAACCCATAGTTCCATTATACAGCCTGAATGCAAATTACTACACATAATTTCAGTTACCATGTTTAAACTGTACTTAATGCTACTTTCCGCAAATGCCTTTCTTGTTCATGTAGATCTCTTTCCATCTGAATAGGTCCACATGCATTTAAATGAAATGAAATGAAGTTAAAAACCACTAGCGCACTTGAGTTAACCGAACTGAAAAAATATGTTGTAAAACTGTCTATTTGTACTTGCCACATTATAAAAATTTGAAAGTCTTCACATAATTTTCCACTATGATGTTCTTAGATATGCCAACATGAACAAGCATCTGTTTACATGTGAAAGGGTGAAACATTTGTTTGATAGCTCCAGTGGTTCAATAGAATCTGTTGTTAATACCAATGTACCAGAGCCTATGGACATCACCAAAGATATGGTATCACAGGAGCCCCAAGGTATGGCGACCCCCAGAAGGTTTTATGGATATCTTTACAGCTAACTTGTACCCCTGGTAGAAAGATGGGTTGGTTGAGTTGATTTGGCATCCCCCCCCTAGCTCTCAAGTTGAGACTATAACTGCTGTATAAATTAGGTTAATCATGAGTAATTATATCTGGAGAAGATTTGTGTTCCAGTGCACTACCTCTTCTAACTAGTCAGAGTTTCTACTCCTTCTAAAATCCTTGAATTTTTTTTTGTAAAGTCCTAGAACTTTGCGATATTTAACAAACAACTGAGAAAAGATTTGCAACAGTAACAGTTTCAAACTCTAAAGTAATTCCAGGAAATCCTGGAAAAATGTTTTAAGAGACTTAGTCCCTTTTGTGTTGCCTTAAGAATATTACAGGTTATTTGTAGCGTTAGCTTTTTGTTCTGTCTTTGGTTTGTAAATATTCTACTTATTTCCTCATTCCTTGTTAGCTTGGGTGTTGTTAAGTTATAAATCTTTGTTAACTTTCCTCTTTGTGTTTTGCACTGTTCAGCCAGCTTGTGAGGTTGATTGTACGAATATTACTAACACTAGTGTGTAATGTCTACGGCTAACAACTGTTTATTTACTCGTTTTTCAACAAATCGTGGTCTTTTGCAATATATAATTTTATGTGTTAATTATTAATCTTTATAGGAAAACACGCAAGTTAAACTCTTAACTACTAATACCATGCTAATTTTTAACCGAACTAATTCACTTGATATTTGTATATATTTCGCAAGCTAATTGATAATTATGATAACGGGTTGGAAATCAGATGGAAATATTGTCTTGTTTTGAAAACGTAAATTTACCCTCTAAAATATTTGAAAAACTGCATCAAACACCCTTTCAAATATTTAATCACATATCAAACATACTGAACTTCAGTTTCAAAAAAAACGCCCCACTGAAGTTTTTCTTAACTCAGTTTGATATGCTGTCAAGCACATCTTGTGTTATTTGTTGAAGATACATCGCCATTTCTATGCCTACCTTCAGTTTACGTTGATTTCTGTTTTTGTTTAATCAAAGATCGTATATCGTGCAGTAAAGCAGCGAGTCATGCCAAACTTCATGCATCCATGAAATTCGAAACTACATATATACTTCCATATCACATGTAAAAATGCGCATGGAATTTTATTTGCTGTCATGGAAAATGAATAGGATTGAATTTTCCGGTTTAAAAGTTTAGAGAAAAACCACTGAATTATGCATATTTCAAATTAATGTGAAATCAATTGCTTACCACCTTAAGCATCGACTATGCTTGAAAAAAGCAAACACATTTTCACGTACTGTAAATCCCAGCGTATTAGTCGACCGCCCTCCCCCTCCCCTCTTTAAGGCCATAAAATAACTTTTTGATGTCACCCATGAATAAGCTTTTGTGAAAGTGGGGTCATGGAAAGTCATGGAATTTGAAAAGTCCCAGAGAGTACGAACCTTGAGATGGTACTTTGGCATTTTTGACGTCTTTTGCCGATCAGTTGAAAGATTGTTCAATCATACCATGAGACAACCCCGTTTTAAAACGATAAACCTAAAAACAAAAAAGTAAGGTTGCTCACCAAGCTGATAGACACGGTGTTAAATATGTAGGTCTTTTATTCCGACCTGACCACTGTGTTGTGTCCTTGAGCAAGGCACTTTACTCGACTTGTTCCAGTCCACTCGGCTGTGTAAACGAGTACCAGCTACTGCTGGGGGCTAACCCGCGATGGATTAGTGTCCTGTCTTGGGGGAGTCACAGACTCTTGTCCGCTTAACACTACGGAAACCGGAGATAAGCGCCGGCCTTATGAGCCACTTGGCTCGGGAAAGGGCTTAGCTTTATTCTGTTTGATACAAAGCCACTGTAGATTCTTTAACGTCTAGTATTTTACTCACAGTGTAACAGTTTCACTATCACAATTCAAACCACTTTCATGTGCGTGTGTCATCAATATGAAACTAAATGTGAGAAAAAATATGAGCCATAAAAACCATTGAAACACCGAAAAACATAACAAATCTCACCGGGCTAAATTTTTATGGAAATGTGAATACAAAACTTCTTTTAAAACTAGCATAATTCCACAGTATAAAACACTGAACCATGCCATATAAATAATTAACTTTGCACAAACATAATCTAAGCGAATAATAAGATTTTTGTTTCGTTATTGCGTTTTACCTTATAGTTACGCATAAATTGAGTTTTGATATAAAGTTATTGTTAGTACTATGATAAACAACAGATGATCAATAATAACTAGCTTTCTCTTAAGCCGTGTTGAACTTCTCACGAATAATCATTAACATTTTAAGTCCATAACTAAAGAAAGTTTAAAGTATATTTCATTGCAAATTAGTTTAATTGAAGCAGCTGATGTTCATACCATAAATTTGTACAAGACAAAGGTAGACTGACCGTTTAAAGCCCATGATTTACATTTCTAAACAGTACATGAATTTGATTCTTTTAACAACTACTGTAATAGAGGAAAAAAAATTAGCATTCGTAAGTTAGGATTAAAAGGTCCAGTGTTGTATCAAAAACAGGAGTGGCGAGGCTTCTGGACCAACTGGAGAAGATCTATGTCTTGTCACCGACAATTAGACGCAGGCGTAATCCAATGGAAAGTGAGTCACGCAAACAGGGCTTGATAAAATACAATAATGCTCTAGATGGTTTTAGGTTGAGTTAAAATTAACAGGTTCAAGGTAATAAGAACACACCAAAGACTAAAGGCCCTCGTGTTTGGTTAGAAGATGAACAGGTGTAACCTAGCATGGCATCCTTAAATTGTGTCAAACGGTGTGTTTTTACTTAGTACTGTGAACTCAGGTAAAGTAATTAAAATTTCTGAAAAATTGCAGCATTAATCCATTGCACAGAAACGGGTTTCCATATATTAAGTTTAATACGCGCTTGGCATTAGCTTATTTCTGTCGCGTAATAAATGTATTAACTGTATTTGTACATGTAGTATGCTCTTTCTTACGTACTGACATACTTACTATTATATCACCTCGTTTCTTCGTTAATAACAACTTAGTTTAGTTTTTGTGTTTTTTCTCATTTAATGTTTTTCTCCCCTGAAATCATATAAGACGAACTTTTGTGTAACCCCGTTATAAATTCAACTTTTCTGTCTTTGTTGATTCTTGGAAGAGTGCTTATTTCTTTATGTTGTATTGCACTTGTAACAAAAACTAAGAACGACAACTTAACATCTTAATATCATATACTTAAAGATCTTAATATATTTACAAATCATCTAACAAAATTTAATTCGATGCAAGTGCTGTATTGGGGCTCACCTGGAACAACTAAAGAGCTATTCGTACTTTGTAGGAATATTCATTCATTCACTGATTTCTCTTCTTCACTTTGTACCCTGTGTTTCCACAGTGAACGCGGATACATTGCTGAAATGGTGCCAGCAACAAACAAAGCATTACAAAAATGTTAGAGTTACGGACATGAGCACTTCGTGGAAGGATGGCCTTGCCTTCTGTGCTATCATTCACCGGTTTAGACCTGATCTTTTGTAAGTGCATTACAATTTTGTCAGACCATAGTAATTTCATTTGCTTACATCGTTATTGAGAACAGTTTAACTTTCAATTATTTAGCGGAAAGGTAGACAGTCGCATGATTTTCTTGTTTCAGAATCTTACTTACATGCATTCTAAACATTACAATCTGGAGCCGATGTCCAGTGGCCTTCCTTATGCCCCTACTTCTTCTATTGCACCTTAATAATCACCTTTTTGGACTGATCTGCGTGAGACAGATTTGTTTGATCACTTTGCATTACAACAAGCTAGAAAACGCCATGTGCTAAGTTCGAACGTGTGATAAAATGTGATATTTTATTCATTTTCAGTGATTTTGATGCTCTGTACTCTCACGACGTGGAAAATAATTTGCAGCTGGTAAGGGTATATATACTTATAACAAATCATTTTAATAAAATGATATGAACAGCTGCATTTTCAAATACGTTTTATCCTTAGTGCCTCAACATAAAAATGATTTCTAAATGGGATGCACGCTTAGCGTATCCACCCATACTACAGTTTTTCTGTTAAATAGTGCGGACTAATGAAATCTGCTTTGTTTCAGTGTTCGTACGGGTCCTTAAAAACCATGAAAGTCCTCAAATTTTCGTTTTTAAAATTTAAGTGCTCAAAAGTCCTTAAAAAACGTGAAAAAAATGCCCAAGTCCATGAAAAGTCCTTAAAATTTATCTTCGTGCTGCCTGACTTTGAAGTTTGTAGTTTTTGCTCGAAAAAAATGTTATATATGTCAGCTGTGTGCAAGTGAGAATTTCTATGGAAAGGACACTCAGTTCCTCCAATATATTAATAAATAGACCAAGCTTTGTTTTGCAGTCCTTTATTTAAACCAGAGGCTACTTTGCTAGATTTTAGGATGTTTTTTTCTTGCAACATGCTTGTACCGCGGGTCCATAAAAATGACTTTATTGTACCATGAAAAGTCCTCAAAAAGGTTTTTTTTCTGTTAGGCGTTTGACATTGCTGAAGAACATTTGGGTGTACCACCTCAGATATCTGCCAGTGAAATGGTGGCCCTAAAAGTGCCCGACAAACTGATGATCCTTAGCTATGTCTCGCAATACTACGAGTCTCTCAAGAACGAGGTTCCAGGTATGTGCATGCGCGTAGTCGATTTGTTGTTCAAAACTTTTTGATAGTTACACTGAGAGGTAGGCTTGTGCTGGTTGTGGCGGTTGAACAAGAATACACAAGTAAGTAAATCGTTTAAGTTAATAAGCATAGATAGTTTTAAAAACAAACTATCAAGCCATTTAGAATTCCCATAAAAATGTTATCGCAAACAACATTGCCTTTTTAATCAAAGATTGCCCCTCGACAAAGTTTTTTTACCTTTTCCAAACTTCCCTTGGTCATTTTGGGATACGGCAATATTTTCTGCCTTGAATGAATTGAAACACATTTTGTATTGGATTTAAGAGTTATTCCCCTTGGTATCAAAAATGTGTATTGCTGTTTCATTGAAATTCAATTATTGTGATCTTGTCGATGAAAAGAATTAGTTAACAATCAGATTTAACAACGACGTTTTTGCAACCCTCAACTTACATTTACCTTAAAAACTCAAATAACTTGCCGGGAGCTTATTCAACTTATGAACCTAAAAGCTTGGTAGTTATTAGAGACAGGATACTTATTTGACTTTTGATGTCTTAAATAGGAACATGACTTTAAAGGTTTTTAAACAATAAACTGTTAAAAAAGGTTTCCAACGAACTGCAACTAGGATAAAAACTTCAGTGAGCTGGGTAGGGGCGCTTATTCGAAACAGTACGTTTATAAGCAAGTCAACCTGGGGTGCTTATTCGTGACAGGGTGCATATTTAAGAAGAGCGCTGATTTGAGTTTTAACGGTATTTATTTCATCGAAAACTCTCTGACGAAATTGTGAAACATAGCAACTGCTGCTGTGTAATTTAGTTTACCTTTTATAATAATAATATAATATTAATAATAATAATGATAGTAATAAAAATGATCAACGTTATTTAGGGAGGGTGGCACGTGACAGTTAAATACTGATACACTTGTGGCCTTTTTCTGCTCTTTGAGTGTTTGACTGTTCTGTCAATTGAATGACCGACTTTTCAAGTTGTAGTAAACAAATAGCCTAACGTTTTGTTGTCTGTAGCTCCAAGACCTGGCGAGAAGATTAAGTCTCGATCACCCTTCTCCAAACTATCAGCCATCGCCAGGATCTCCAGAAGAATCAAGAAGGTATATATTGCAAACTCATCCAAACAGATTAACAGTCACACTTAGGAAGGCAGGTAGACAGACATACACACTGAGGCAGGCAAAGAAGAAGACAGGGAGACAGACAGACAGACACACCGAAGGTAGTCAGTCGAATAGGCAGCCAGACACATCAAGGCACTCAGTTAGCCAGGCAGACAGACAGACAGACCACAAGCCTGAACACATAAAAATAAAGACTAATGTAATCAAACTTTATGATTGACGAAGAGAAGGATTGATAGCGAATAAATCGATATAAATATTGTCACAAAACAACACTCAAATACTGAAATAGCAGCACACTCAGACACATTAATTTACCTTGTAGACTAAAATATCAACTGATTTTAAGGTTTCCCCCAGCAGGAAAAGAGAAGAAGCTTAGAAAAAGATGAAGTTGTTCCAAAGAAAACCAAACTAGCAGAACACAAGGTTCGTATGTCTTGCTATCCAACATGCTCACTTAAAACAGGTTCCTCGGGATCACTTGCTAACCATATATTTTGTATGTGCACGTTATTAGATATTTTCTGCCGATTCAAGGGAAAGTAAAGTTGCTGTTCTCGCGGTTTTTTCTTGATGTACTAAGGACAATATACTTATTGGTGGTGTGAAAAAAACATCACAGTGTGTGGTATGACTGCCAGCTAATTCTAACAGGTAGCGACGAGGTAGTAAATGGTGGAAAACTTTAACAGGTGCTGACTAGGAATATGCATCTGTTTCTGTAGCTGAAGAACAACACTAATAGTCTTACTAGACTGTGAATAGTCTCTTTTGTTTCCTCAGAATCGATCGCAAAAAATTATCTCGCCGATTCGCTCTCGGCTTCTCAGTTCTATTTTTGTTCCCTCGACCGATTGTGAGGAAAGAAGAAACTGTTCGCAGGCAATAGTTTTCCAAGACCAATAATGTTGGTGTCAAAGATATTTCAACACGGATCATCTTAGAACTCAAGGTTGAAAAATGTTGCAAACTCCAAACTTATTTCTGTAACGATTTTGATTTATTTTTAGGAAAATGAATCGCCTGTTATTAACGGTGAAACACATCCTGTCGGGGAAAAAACTAAAAGAACTGAACCTTCTGTGCAAAACCCGACGGTGGTAACCCTGGGGAAGACAAGCAATCGAATCAGCATGTTGGCTGAACAGGCTTTTGGCACCAAGGATGACAAAAAGGTTTCTAATGAGAGATCCAAACCAGTAAGTTGGTGTAATGTTTCATAACTTAATTGATCAACAACAGCTAAAAAGCTATTTTCATTAAAAGCCTATCAATTTAGTAGATATCCGTTACTACATTATGTCACTGGTAGAAAAGATGACATCACGTTACTCGAGATGTTTTGTCAGTTGTTTTTTCAGTGTAACACTTATGTTTCTACACCCTCTTCTTTAAAACTGCTTGATTTATTTGAAATTCTAATATTACTTGTTATACAGTAAGTGTTGAGTGTCCGATTATTTTGTTTAACACGAGGATTTGTTACATCACTTGAAATCATCTACTCTCTCCATCTGTCTTCCCTGTTAGGGTAAGATTACTGGTGCACCTGCCTACAAGACTGAAAAGAGTGAAAACTGTTTTTTCTGTCATAACCGTGTGTACCTGATGGAGAAGTTATCGGCTGAGGGACACTTTTTCCACCGTGAATGTTTCAAGTGCTACAACTGTGAGTGTACGTTAAGACTGGGTACTTACGCCTATGTGGCACCTAGCACCTCTGATGAGAAAGGAAAGTTCTTCTGTCGGCCGCACTTTAGGAAGCACCATCTGGACTCCTCACGGAAGACCAGCACAGCAGAACCTGCTGTTGAGGCACAGCAAGCTCAGGGTGAGTATAATGCAGGTTTGAATTCATAGTTGTCGCTGATTGCAATGACTACAGGCTCATTTTACAGTGTTAGAGGTTAAAAAATGTTAAATATTCGAAAATACCAATGTATCTCTAAGAGTTTTCACGACCCTTAGAAGTTTTCATCTCGCTGGTATTTATTTATATTCAAGTCGAGGCTAACATTGTAAAAATGAGTCCATTGTCACTGGAATTAACGGCCATTGGGCTATTGTTGTAATGGCAGTAGTATGGTTTACAATGCTCCTGGAGTTTGTGGACACATTTCGGTTTTCAAAATTGTTGTGCAGGGCTCTTGTGGACTCCTAAAGTTAACTTTTCTCCATAAACGTCTGGAAAACTATTGCAGTGTTGTAGTCAGTTTGTTGTTTTATAGTCGGTTTATGTATAAATTAGATGTTGGATTTGGTAAGACTGCTGAAACTAATTGAGATCCTACGATAGAGTGGATAGGATCTTTGAAAAATGCTTCCTCTTTTAGTCTTCTCCATGGATAATAATTCCCCACTCTGTTGAACTTTTTAGTTGGCGACAGACAGTCCAAGCTTTCTAAGAGACGAATAAGGGCCAAGTCTCTTACTGAGCAGCCGAGCGAAGCCAAGATTGCCATGCGAGCAATAAGAGATGCCAAGGAGCAGGCAGTTTTGGTTTCCCCACCCAAAGCGGATCGCAAAACTCCAACAAAATCTCCTGAGAAAATGGAAGTTGAAGAACCTGGCAAACCAGCGTCTCCTGAAACAGGAGATGAGAAAAACCTGACACCAGAGAGAAAAGATTCTCTGAGCAGGAAGAAGAGGTTGGAGGCTAGGCCCCTGAGAAGGTATCCATAATGACATTGTCTGCAATAGTGGTGCAGGCATTAGTTAAAATCAGGTAGAAATGTTAACAGCGAAGTTAATAAGTTACAGTTTGGTGTGATTGAGTGAGTGAGTGGATAAGTGCACGTATGCATTCGTGCGTGTGTGTGTTCATTGACAGTAATACCAAAATTTCAAATTTTAAATGTGAAAAAGCAAAAGCGTAAGCCAAGCTTAAGTTGCAGACAGAAATAACCAGTATAAAATTGTTATTTCGGAAGTAAGATTTTCCATCGTAACTCACTTTGTAAGTGTTTCTTTGTAGTTGAGTGTTGTGAGAAAATAAGAAATCTTCTTGCCAAAAGGTCAAGTCCAACTAAAGATTTACTCGTTCAACTCTTTGTTTGCTTGTTTATTTGTTTGTACATGTGTGTGTTTGTTAAGTAAGTATGTGATTTTGTGCGTTTGTCGGTATGCATGAACGACTGCATGCTTGTGCATGTGTGAAGTTTTGGTATGCCTCTACACAGCTGTGTTCCTGTATATGCTTATACTTGCTTGTGTTAAGTTAGTGTTTGTGTTCACACATTTATGTGTTAACAGCTGGTACGTGTCGTGACAATATGTTTTGCTTGTTGGGTCATCAATAGGTGGATTTTCCAGTTTTATTTTACTTCACACTATTTCGTGCATCAACTGTTTGTTTTATTACAACAACAGATCAAGCATTTCATCAGTACGAAAGTCGGATGCCTCAGTGAAAGCCAAGACTGAAAGTTTCAATACGAAGGATGAGGATGAGCCAGTGACGCCTCGGCGGTCAGGGCTGAGGTTGAAGACTCGACCTAAAGGCCCCCCTGGCCTCCCCAAAGGCACCAGTGACAAGAAACAACCAGTGACGAAGGCTGTGGATAAAACTACTGAAGAATCTAAAAAGGTGAGAGACAAGAACGAGTTCAGAAAAAAATCTAAAACTATAAAAAGATTAAGTTATTTGTTTTGCACCAAGCTGATGTAAAAGTGGCGGGTAATTTAGAAACGTTAAGCTTTAAATTTTTCAATATTTCTGTGGTTCAGATGGCCCCCAATAGACCTTTTCACAGTTCCTGAAAAGTAACCAAGCCTTTATTTGGCTCCGAGGCGAACGTTGACCTTACATGATTGGAGATGTGAAACTGGTTAGCATAATAATATCACTGATTTGTATGGTCAAAGGCACGGAGGGTTTGTATTGATGCCAAGTCAACCTTCGCCTCATGGCAGACAAAGGCTTGGTTACTTTTCAGGAACTGTGAAAAGGGCTATTAATATAGGTAATAGCATGATTTGTAGTGGTATTTGGCATAAATATTACGAGTGATATTCCAAAGTTGTTCTACGAAATTTGGAACAACTTTGAAATATCATGAGTGATATTTATGCCAAATACCACGTACAAATCATGCTATTACTTGTTTATACTAATACCTGAGAAATTTCTGCAACAGCATCTGTTTATTTCGTCTCGCGCATTTGAATGGGTTTGTAATTTGGACATGTAGGTATTTCAAAATTACGGTGAAATACCACTGCTCTCGACCAATCAGATTGCAGAAATTTCACAGGTAATAGGAGTGTTTTATTTTTTATAACTTGACATTGCTTTGAAAGTTGTTTTATAAATTTAGCACTTGATCCACGATTTTTTCTTATCTGCTCATCTACATTTTGTGCCAGCTTGAGAGACAGTGTTTGTCAACCCAGAAACCTCTACAAGGAATCGTGTTATGATCAGAAAGTCAAAGAAGCTATTTATACATGTTAAAACTAATTATTGTAAGAAACTAACGGGCCGATTTCAAATTTACTCAGTTGCAATTCAACGAGAATTTTAGTTTCACATTCAGTACCAATTGATCAAGACTTGAAAGTTGAAGTGTAAAGTGTGACAATTGGTAATCAGTTAGGGACTTTTTTGTTCATTTAACTGTTTTTTTCAGGCAACGAAAGATTCATCAGTCGAAGGCCCAGCCAAACGAATAAGTCGACAGGAAAGAATGCAGCGACTAGGTACTTTGGAAAGAATGAGGAAGAGACGTGCTATGTACCCTCCTCTGTCTACAGTGTTTAACCCAGACGATGAAATACCCGGGTTAAATCTTCCAGCAGGTAGTGACGACAAGGAGATGACTAAGGCACTAAAAGATTTAGACCTTCCCATTCCCTCCACATCTGGTATGGTTTATAGGGTTGTGGACATTGATCTGGATGATGTTGCCAAACCAAAGGAAGCGTCACCTCCCAAATCACCTGTCTCCACTGTGGCCAAGGCAACTGTTACTGCAACAGAACCGACAATTGCTGGCCCAAATGCGCGGGGTTCACTTGTAGCCTCCCGTATGGCTCGCATGTCTATGTTACTGTCAACAGAAGGGAAAGGTCCAATAGTGAGCTCAGAATGGAGAGAAAATTCACTAGAAAAAGAAGAACAGATACCACCTAAGGAAAACAATAAACAACATGAGAGCCCAGGGACCCAGCGGAGAACTCTTCCCAGGGTTCCAAGCGATGCTGAACCATTTGTCTCCACTCCAAAAACAACAAAGATTACTTCGCACAAGCAAACTGGAAAACCTAAAAAAGACAAAAAGAATATCCGTCGGGTTATAAAGTATAGTGAAAGTGTGGATGCTGTAAAGGACAAAGAAGCTAAAAAATATGCTGAGGATCTGGATTTCGTAGTTGTTGATGTTAACGATGTTCCAGGCGCAAAGAAAGGTGATAACTCTTTTTTCATCTTTACCTTTTCATCTTCAAATCTTACACTTGAATATTTTGTATCTTTAACAGTGAAACGGTCAAGGTATTTATACGATACAGTATCACCTTTGGTAATATAAACATGAATACTGATATCAAGGCAACATCCACTGATCCAGCCAACCATCGCTGTCCGACTAGGGTGTTGATATTATCATCAATGTCACGGTGCTGTCACAGCTTTGACATTGCAACGATTGCACTTGTATCATTGATACACTGATGCCACTCATCGTTTCACAACTGTCACTCTATACTTGGTTATTTATGATGTGTTGTAATCATGAAACTAGAGTAACTTTCCTTTGTTGGTCACTAATTGCAAATTTTAGCAATTTACACCCAAATCCTTTTTTCTCCAAAACCATCCCTTGATGACTTAAAACTCCTTTTCACACTTTCGGCATCTTGGATTGAAGCGAGACGAGATGAGAATAACAAAGATCACGTGTTTATCTCGGCAATATCGAAGCCAGTTTGGGGCGGAGACAAAGGCAACTACAGGCTACCTTCACATGTCATATTTCTGGTTTTCATAAAAGTTCATAGATAACGATCTTTGTTATTCCCGTTCAGCCGTGCTTTCTATCCGAGATGAAGGAAGCGTGGGGAAGATATTCTAACGAAGATAAACGGTGTGCAACGATCAAACAAATGACACTTTTAATGCTCGTAGAAATTCAAGAGACACCAGAAAAGGTAGACTGGACATCAGCGTCAAGTGAGGACGATCTCCTGGAGGGTGAAAAGTCATTAAAACTTCAACGGCACAATGCGAGACGTTTCTTTAAGGTGGGGAATGTAAATTTTCTGTTGTTATCAGTATGCTCTTGCTGCCGATGTCGTCATCGGAAATCGTTCTTGGAACATGCTGCAAACTTTTTGCTTCTACAATAACAATAATGACAACTATAACAATAACAACAGTAATGGTAACAGTAATAGTAACAGTATTACTATTGATAATTGCGGGGTTTATATAGCACGATTTTTACAAATGTCCATTGATACTTTGAATACATTTGAATTATATTATATTCATTCAGTGATGTACTTTTTAGTTAATTCATTACGTTCTTATGGCACGAGATAACCTTTCTCTTTACCTTGATTCGAGCCTATCACTGCTTTGCACAAACAACGCTATGGATTTTGATTATGAATTTTTTGTAGGGAAAGAAACGCCATCGAGAGACGCCAGATGAAAAAGAGAAGAGGCACGAGCAAGAAAAGATCCGTTATGAAATGAAACAGCGAGAGCAGAAGAGACTGAGAATGGCACAGTCAATACAAAGGGAGCTGGAGGAGGTGGAAGTGAAACAGGCAGCACTGGAGCAAGAAGGGATAAAGACGGAGAAGGCGCTTAGAGGTGGCACTTGTAAGTACATGGCAGGAGTTGAGCAAAGTTGGATGAATTGTATAATTACTTATTCTGTTTTAATTTCTCTGTTTTCGATGAATCCTGCTTTTTAAAATTACCTTACATCTCAGGAAAAGAAAAAATATAATTAACATAATTTAAAAAGTTGTATACTTTCTCATTTAAGTTATTGTTTTACATTCTCAGTCGAAGAACTTAGAATTTGAGGAAGACAAGAGAGACAAAGTCAAAATTCAACCAGTTTCGTACAAACTTCATTAATAATCGAAGACAGCGGTATTTGAGTTTGCACATTCTATAGGTGCCTCAATACTTATAAACATCCACTTGTCTGCAAGTTTTTGTACTTTCAAGTTTTGATACATTATATTGCGCGACAACTTTCAAATTTCAGTTTACTTTCAATATTCTTACCTGTGATGCGATTCAAGCAAATTTGACAGCCTTACTCGGAAATTCCTTGTTGAATTTCACTCGAAAAATCATTGCTTCGTATTATATCATTTTTTCCAGCTGAATCGCTATTAAACTCATGTGTACACCTCGCAATATTTGTTAATGGAACAAGTGTAATCATAGCTTGTCACTGTATTCCACATTATACCACATTTCAAAAGAGTACCTCAAAGGCAGTTTGTATCCCCCCTCTATTAAGCGGCCAAGTACACAAAACAGTGCTTACACAGACAGTGAACTTTTATACAACAGGACGTTCTCTAATTGTGGCAGTGAGAGCTCCATTTATAGGCGTTTAGGATCGTTTTTCGTTATTACAAGTCACTGTTTTGACATGTCCAGATTCCGACTTTTGATTAAGTCACCCACCCCTCTTCGTCTCTATTAAACCTTCTTTTCCAGAAGGCCCGAATATAACTAGGCCGCAGGGGGATTTTACGGTATTTGAGGGAACTGGCAACCAACAAAAATTCCCTCGAATAAATAATGTAACTCCATGGAATATTTGTTTGTGACTTGACGGTTTGGACTAAACTTCTCTATTCTTCTGTTTAGTGGATGCAGCCAAGGAGAAAGAGATGATGCTTGAGTTCTTCCAACTTGTTAACAAGAAGAATGCACTTATCCGTTACGAGTCTGAACTGGTTATTCTGTAAGTAGTCAGGGTTGATATGAAAACAGATCGTCCGTTACAATTCTTTAGTGGTTTACAAAGTCTTCATTCCTTGTGAGTCAGAACTGGTTATTCTTCAGCTATTTAATGCTCCCTAGAGCATTTACTTTATCAGTCAGAAGTGTTCCCTCTGTTTGTAGTTAGACTTGCCAAAACTTTCATTCCGTTTGAATCTGAACTGGTCACTCAGTAACTGTTCAGTTTACTCAAAATCCTCAATCCTTGTAAGTCTGGATTGGTCATTCGCTAGGTATTTAATCCTCCCTAGAACCTCTCGTTCGTTATGCATCTTTAAGTATTAAGTGCTAGCAATACCTCTTACTGATATGAGCCTAAATGGCCATCCTTTGAGTATTCATTTTATTATTGAAGAACCATACGTTGTTGCTATTTTGGTTATTTTTATTGTATGTTATCTTTTGATGATCGTATTGCCGTCCCGTTGTGGAATCTTGCTTGCCAGCCACTACGCAATGTGATTTCTTCTGACCCTTTTCTCCAGAGCCAACTCAATCCAGCTTGAGGATCAGCAGGGTCGCCTGGAACAGGAAATTCGAGAACTACTGATGAAAGATGGTAAGAAAGGCAGTCCATTGTCAGATTACCTCTTACTCGACCATATCATATAATTATGTGAAATTTCTGTGTCATCTGTACAGCTTTAGTATTGTAGGTGGTTTGAAATAACTAAATCAGTAAAAATGTATATTTTATTTTCTTAACATGGAAGTGTTTTTTATTTGGTAATTTCGTAAGATTATTTGGTCAAGTTACTCTGGCAAATTATTGTTGCTGTTGCTGGTTCGTCAAATAAAACCTTTTTTCGAATTTCTTTTTTTCCAGATGTCAAAAAACACGACCAAAAGAAAATTCAAGAAAAAACGAAGGAACTGGTGGACCTTGTTGAGCAAAGGAATGCTCTAGTGGAACTGCTAGATGAAGAAAGAAAAAGGTATGTATATTTTAAAGTTTCCATCTGTTTTTTAACTTGAATAGCTAGTATTAAAGACATAGTTAATGGCAATTCACAAACAAATACAAAGAAGCAGTTGGTTAGTCGCGGCCTTCGGAGCTGGAGGTCCCCAGTTCGATTCTCGATGACTCCAACGTCTTCTTCGATTTTCCTCTGATCCGTATAGCTGTAGCTTTAATTACCCATAAAACGGAGCACTGACAGAGGGAGGGGGTAAAGTGCGCACCGAGGGCCACAAGTTCATCAGTTGTATTACTGTCACGTGTTACCCTCGTCAAAGAAAGTTGCTTTACCTTTTTTTATACACATACAACTCTGCAAACTTTATTAGTAGCCTACCGACCATCCTATCTACCTACCCATTATTATCTTACCTACATATTCTGCTACATCCTACCTATCTTCCTTGAGACCATCCTACCCACTACCAATCAACTTACCTGTTCACATATATCTATCTACCAATTTACTTACCAGAATTGCTACCTATCTTCCTGGCTACCAACCATCCTACAACAAAAGTAATAGTCTGCCTGCCATCCTACCTACCTATCCACTAACACTAACATTACCTACCCACTCAGTACTATCCTACGTACCTACCTTCCTGTCTACCTGCAAATCTAGTTATCTACATGTTCTTGCTTATCGCCTTCCTACTACCTACATACAAGTCACCACCTGCCTACTAACCTGCTTATCAGCCTGGCTTCCTACCCATACATTTACCCAAAATACCTGCATTGCTATTTCTCCATCTGGGGGTGGCATTAGGCTTGTTAAAGACGGCAAAGTGGAACTGTTGGGTTTGTGAATTGCTCTCGATCAAAGTGCGTGAAAGACATAAAAGAACAGTTTGGCATCTGAAGTCCAGTGTGAAAGGGTACAGGTTTGCAGTCTTCCTTTCTCCCTTACAAATCATCTGTTGCTGACCAGCATAGCCACCTACATACGAAAAGAAGATTCTTAGGAAGTCCATTTGTTTTGCTAAAGTTTGTTAGTTCCAGTCAACAATGGAACACCAACAAAAATTGTTACCAACATGTCTGTCCATTTTCCTACCCGGCCATTCGCGTACCAGTCTCCTACATTATACTTGATCCTTAGACATGCACATGGATACGTTTCTTTAACCTAGAATTCAATAGCGAATGGTTTATTATTTCATATGCTTCAGTTGCTGTTACCTTTCCCGTAGCTGCTGGGAAAAATGAAAACTTTCGTTCCAACAAATTTCAATTCCTTATAATGTTAACTGCAGGGAACAAGAAGAAGACAAACTGTTTGAATCCATGATTGCTGCAAAAGGTTAGTGCAACACCCGACTCTTCGTTCGTATTGTGTATCTAAGAAAATTCTTTTGTTTGTGTGAATGACAATAGTTACAATTGCAAGATAATTGAGTGGAACTATAAAACAACTAGTAGATGAGATGTGAAGCACATTGATGTGGATATTGGTCTAAATCTTGGTATAAACATGTTAAACAACCGCTAAACAATTTTATAACCTGATAAACTTATAATCTGCATTATTGAGTTTGTTTCGTTGTTTTCTGGCAACAATTGTTGCTTATGTATTGACTAGGAGTACCTAACTTAAACTCCACATTATGTAGCTATTAAACTTCAACAACTGCGAAATTAAAACCATTAAGCCAATTTTAGGTTATTAATTAATCCCACCATTTTTGTTTACATTTGTTGCTTGAGAATAATAATACCATTACCTCCAAAGGTAGGAGGTAATCGTAATAATGTATTTTTTTGGCGCTATATTTGTTCCTTTAAGGTATTTCAATATTTTCGTTCATTCCGTTGCCATTTTTGAAGAATAATATTTTTTATTTAACATTAAATTAAACGTTAAATTAAGCTTTTGAAATAATCTGAATGTTTTTTGAATCATCTGTTTACACAAAATTCGCTTTGATAATTTTTATTTAGACACATCCATAACCCAATATTTATTTAAACTTTAAACTTTGCATGATTCTGAATTCTAACCTTTATGTGATTATAAACTACTTGTAGAATTGTGCAGAAGGCGACGAGCTTCTAAAATCAGTTAAGTGAAACTAAAATAACTTTAAAATAAGACGAAAATAACTCACTTGGCGGACAGTGCAAAGAAGTGGTAGGAATCGTTCCTTTGACTAAAAGAATATAGGTAATATTGTGACTCAGCGCTGCGAATTATATCTGCTTAACTAGGGTGAGAGTAATTACGAACCAAATTCATTCGATCTGTGATTTCATTGTCGAAGGACTAGTGAAGAATGGGCCAAATAAAAACACTAAATTCTATTTTCAAGGTATTTTAAATCCAGTCTTGCGATACATTTCTGATGACTACCAAAGAGACTTGCAGTATTCCCGACCTTGTATAGCACTTACAGGACGTTGGCTTATTTTCCGGGAAAAGGGACCAGTAAATTTTTTTTTCGAAAAATCTTACTAGATATCTAGCATAGACCATCTGGCATTTGCCAGTTTGTCATGAAGAACTTGGTCGAACATTTTTAGAGAATTTTGCATAGACGTTTGTTAGGCTTAGGCATTCCTCTATCAAATTGCACTGTCAGTCAGCTTAAACTTTGCATAAACCGTTAACGTTCAGAGCATCAGTTACAGACGTTTAACTCATTCTAAACATTCGCGTTTTACAAATCATTCGCTGCGATGCTCTCCATTACACTTCTCACGTTGTGATCAATCCCACGTCCCGTGTTCGTCACGTGCTTTCTTGGTCCATCCCAACTTTCTACATTTGACTTGTTTTTTATTTTGCCACATGCTGTTTTCGAACCCTCTCCCCCTCTCTTGCAAGTTACTGTAAAATCTATATTAGCTGTTGTTCTGGTTCTTGAAGGAAAGAGTGAAGAGCATCCGTTGTATAGCTAATAATTCTATAATGATTTTAAACTTTTGCTTTCTGATTGAATTTTAAAATTTATCGAATAATTTTATAATGAATTTAGTTTAAATTTTTGTTTGCTGATTTAAATTTAAAACTTCTCTTAAATTAGTTTGAAAATCTATAGTCAGGGACTTGTTTTAAACTTGTCACTGTATTTATTTTAAATTCTTAACAATAACCTGTTTGTCATTGAGTTATTAAACATTTTCTGTCATAAAGTTACTTTGCGTGTGTAATTTAAATGTTAATTAAATCACTTTAAAGTTCTGAAAACCGTTAAACAAAGCATCATTGCAAGAAGAGGGAGAATAACTTTCGTTTTATTCTTAAAATAAGATATAATTGAGTAAATAAAAGATGAAAACTTGTTTGTAGACCTATTTGGAAGTTTTTTTTTATTCTAAGTGGTAAGTTTTAAACATTCTCTTTTTTGTGTAGAAATTCATTACAATCTGGTATACTGATAGTCGACAAACTGTTCCTGATTTTTCTTTTTCTCCTCACTATCTTTTCATTGTTTCTTCCTTTATCTGACGCCCTTGTTGAAAGAACGTTGAATACAATTTCCGTATGGTGGAAATGGTTTTGTAACTTGCATCATCCTCTACTACCTTTGGTGTACACTGTTTGAATATATAAGACAATTATATAGGCTACTGACAGACGCGGACAGTAAATAAGACTGAAACATGAGGAATAAATCTACCGGACTGAAACTAATGGAACATAAACAAGAACAGATAATAAATTCATTCATCTTGTAATAAATTCATCCATGACTATAAATTAATGTGTAATATTTGCTTGTGCCGAAATGAAACGATGATATTTGTTACGTTTAATATTGTCAGAAAATAACAAATAACAACCAAATAAGATATTCGAAATTTCCTTGAAGTTCTCGAGTTGCAATCAATAAAAAGCTAAGTGTTTTTTTTTTTGTTGCTTTGCTGCTTGGTAAATATCAGAACTTGCTATCCCCACTATGGGGAATAAAAAACTGTAACATGCTGTTTTATCGCTGTTGGATTAAGTTGGATTACGTTTCACTGTGTTGTGTTGTATTGTGTTGCGTTGCGTTACATCGTATTGCATTGCGTTGCTTTTCATTGTGTTGCGTTTCGTTTCGTTTCGTTGTGTTGCTTTGCCTTTCATAGCACTTGGTTGTGTTGCATTGTATTGCATTATGTTGTGTTACTCCTCGTTGCATTGTTTTTGTTGGGTTGAGTTGGATTAAGTCTCAAAGGGTTATCTTGTTATTGGGTTGTCTTACTGCTTTATTCTGTATTGCGTTATGTTGCGTTGACTTTCGGTGTTGTGTTGCATTACAGTGCATTGCTTTATGTTGCATGGTGTTACTTTGTGTTGTATTGTGTTGTGTTGTGTTATGTTTTGTTTTGTTTTGTTATGTTGCTGTTTATTTCTGTATATTCTTTTGCGTCATGCTTTATTGTGCTGTGTAGCCTTGCTGTACCTTAAAAAGTTTTTTTTATGTTGTATCATTTTATGGTTTTATTGTTTCGCTATTTGTTATCGTGCTTCTGTGTCCTGCATAGTCTTGCTTTAATTCTTCTTAACCATTGCTCTGTTATAACAAAGCGTTTCGTTTTGTGTTGCAATTGCTTGGAATTGTATGCCATAGAATTTTACTTACTTCGACTTATTATTCAGGCTGCGAGTCCTGTAATGTGCCTAGCCAGCCCACACATTGCTACTGCCATGTTTCCAGCGTATGACGGCACATTGCTTTGTGTACAACACGTTGTACACAAAGCTGAAAGTTAGGTATGCAGCAGTGGGAACAAGAGTTAAGAGAAAGTGAGAGAAGCGTAAGGTGGTGTGGTGTGGTACTTTGATTAAGTCGGCGACATGTTGCTGACCCTATTTGGTATCGTCAGCTGGTTTAATCTGGTGTTGTATCGCATTTGCTTGGACCGTTTATACCCAGGGCCTCCGATAAAGCAACAGTGTGCGTCCATGACGCATTAAAATGTGAAATGACGGCTTAAAACAACCTGTCAAGTGTCCCTTTGGGACACAATTTTTTCACGAGTCGAAAAGTTATAAAAGGCAAATGAACTTCTAGTTCTTTTGTAACCAATAGTTAGCATGATTTATTCACCTTCACACTATCATATGTAATATGTATTTTCTTTTCTGACGCACTGACTTTATTTCAAGTATTTAGCCTTGTACACTGTATAAGTGGTCGCAGCTTTTTTTTATATATGACAGTTAACTAAACATGGATTTTGGTTTATGTGTGTTGTGTTAAAGACTGTTTGTTATTGGTTCTCAAACTACCTGATTAACGCAAGTATTTTATCTTGAGCTAGTGAGAACTTGATTGAATGTATATAGATGTATAGAACGACCCTTTAAGACTGCTTGAGGACCCTCTAAAACTTTCAGCAAAGGGTTCAGTTGACCTCCTACGACTTTGTACTAACAGAAGACCTGTTTAGCCGAGCCTTATTTGCTTTTTTGTATTTTAAGTAACAACATTGACGAAAATAATGCTTTCATATATCGCCTTCGTACATGTCTTCCTCTCTCTTTTCCCTTCACACATCGTGTGGAAAACGTAAGCGTGTTGAGAAAACAAAACAAAACAAAACAAAACAAAACAATCATTCCATTCTCATTTGATGACTGATTACAGACGATGTAAGAAGGTTGTGAATTACAAAGTGTTTACTCGTGGTTGTCAAACTTTTGACGTTTTTATTGACGACATACGAATGACTCTTTCCAAAGTCTGGCAAAATTGATGTTAAGCATTGCAGAATGTCGCACAATAACGGCTATGGTAATTTATTTCAGCGCTCACAGGTTTACTTTATTTTTAGGTTTTGTCACATCCGTTTGATGCGAGGATCGCATCCAGTTTTAAACCAAGAATCGAGAGTTATTGAAACTGATAGAAGAGCGACTTCTACTGCGAAATCCTGGAGTTGTCTTCCAAAAGCTGAGCATTGCAGGGCAGCGTATGACAGTGACATGAAGAAAGCGTTGACGATGGCTATGTGCTACAATGGCATTTTAAACTACATGGTATTTTTCTTGGGTTCATATGCGCGCTTTACTTTAGCGCTCAAAATAACGATGGTTGAAGCCAAATACCATAAAAAAGTGAAAATATAGGGCGTTATCAAACAAGATGATTGCAGACGAAACAGTCTGACGAAATGGAGAACCATGCCCAAGAAAAAAAGCAAGAATAGAACAAAAACATTTGGTATAGGTCTAATCGTTTCGACACACATTTTCGTCGTTCTTGTTCCTTTCTTGCCATGCGCGTGCGTACTGAATTTTTTAAGTTTCTACACTGTATCTTTCAGGTTTGCAGAGGGCTCGGTGAAATTCTTCCTTTTGTTGTTGTATTTTCGAGAAATCTGAGATCTAACAGTTCATACTTTGCATGGATTGCACTGGACAGCGCAAATTCCAAGGCTTCGCAAAAGAAAGCAAGAACATGTCTATTTTTTTAATACACTATCTGTTTTGTTTCCTCTATGATATTGTTATAAAAAAGAACTCATGAGTGTGCTAAGTTTTCTCCAAGAGTACTCTTTTCTAACTTAAACGTATTGTCCAGTGAGATAACAAAGATATTTCCTATATTTGATGAAAGAAAAAAAGAATAAATGCATGTCAAGTAACTTATAGTTATAAAAGTGCAACAGTAATTCTATACGAGAAAGCGACCAGACTGCTATAATTCGTAATTTTTTTAAAATAAGAGTACTCTTGGTCGTCTAGTACAAAACAGTACAATTCATAGATCTAGTTTCAGCTCTTGCATGTCTGGCAGTAGGTTTGGATAAATTGAGTTTAAGAGTTTCGGCTAATCCCATTCAAGAAATCAAGGTCAAATTTTTCGTTGCTGTTATAAATAAGTTTGAGTTACTACCTGACGTCGGCAAAGTTTTACATCGATGAAACACAAAGTGCAATGTCTGATGTTAACATACTGTCCCTTAAAAATTTGGTTGGAATTTGCCGACAATATTATTGTGTTTTAAGAACAAAATGTTTTTGACAACTACCACCAACTGAATAAAATAAAGAATATTCGTGACTGATTGCAATATTCTGTTTATCTTGTTTCCTAAGTATTACACTGCTGTGTTGAAGCAACCTGATATAGTGTATTGGATACAATAAGTTGGGTCA
>JANRMR010033337.1:17383-37328 GCA_025434825.1 Bergia sp. 'catenularis' | reverse complement strand
TGAAGGGCCCAAATGGCGCAAGTAAACGCTGCTTGAAGGGCCCAAATGGCGCAGAAAAGAAAAAGGTAATACAGCCAACATGTTTTAGGTGAAAATCGGGGAAACTATGTGGAAAAGTTACAAAAATGACTAGATAATCGACCGAACGATCGAACGTTTGAAAAACCAATTTGTTTCTGCTGAGTCAAGCAGGACTTTTTAACCTAGAACATGATTGGCCGAGAAGCAGTTAGTGAAGTTAGTCATTAACCAATAGCAAGCCCTGTTTTATTGTGGTGTTTATGGTACACGTGCAGCAAATCACGTGTCTGTTTCTTGTAGCTCCGGGGCGCCATATTGACAAAGTTGGCTAACATCATAAACCCTTCATGCGACGAGAAAAAGAAAGCAAACTACGATATTAGATTCATTTTTACCAGCCAAAAAACAAAGAAGGGTCAACAATGTCAATAACGCTGTCCGAGATCAAGACGCTATCCAAGATGAGGAAACGTTAAAAGATCAAGATGACAGTGAAACGTTGAGTGGGACATCAAACCCAAGACATTTTCAACAAGAATGGAAGCTGAAACATTCTTGGCTGGTATATGATAAGGAAAAGGGTGCAATGTTTTGCAGTTTATGCAAAGTTACCAGTACTAATGTAAAAGTATTTTGAAAATAAGCTAATAAATAAACTCAATTGGAGTTTGAGCAGCTGTTTTTAAATTTATTCTTTCTTTGTTAACTCCATAATAATAATGAGGGAAATCAAAATGTATGACCTGGGTGATGAACCACCCTCTTGTTAAAATGACCCATAAATTTTGCCTTTCTGGGGCCACTGGCCGGCTCCACTCAAGAGAAATCTGGCAAGAACACTGATCATCCTTTCTCTCATCAAATAATCAGTCTCTAAAATCATTATATTAAACAACGTAGAATAGAAAAAACTACATTTTCCTCAATTTCTCTCAGCTGTTGCATGCCAAATGATTCTATTTCGTCAAAGTTTAGGGCTATACTGGAAAAAGTAAAGACATATTTGTCAATACATAGCTATATTACAAAACAGCACATTTTCCGTTCTTTCCCAACACTAGACGGGGATGCTGGTGGTGCAACTTTTCTTTCCATTTGCTACAGAACGTCAAAGAGGGTCTATTTTATTGGCCTGGTCCTTACCTTGGGCTACCTTGGGACAGCGGTCGTCCTTTGGTGTTGAGTGATTCCGTACTGACTGCATTTCGAATCCGCTTACTATACCTGACCGCGGGCTCACCACCGCTGCCCCCACGAATCACGGGCGCAACGATGCCGACTGTGGCGCCATTATGACTGCTTGGTATACTGGGAATGCTGGGATTACTGGGAGAGTTTGAACTGATTACAGCCCCACCAGCCACCCTGCTCATACCCAGGAGAGCTCCCTCTATACTTGGCCCCCCGCCACCGCGAATGGAGACGGAATGGTGACTAGGGTGCTGGCCAGGACGGATCGGCTTGGCTGAGAATAGAAAATGAACAATGAAGATATCAAGGAAATCTTTTTCCTTAATTTAACATCGATCTCATACCCAGCAGACCCAACCTATAACAATTACAAATTTATTCAAAGGGTTTTAATCTCCAAGTGGCATGAGACACTCCAGCTGGATACGCACAAACGAGGCTCCATGTGGACTACGCTTGATCTCTGGATTTCAAGTCACATCTCGATTTCATATTTCATTTTCCATTAAATTTAGCCTTCATCCTGTTTTTTATTATCTTCTTTCTACAAGTTTCACCGTCGACGTTTAAGTCCAGTGTATGTGTCTGTGCATTTACTGACCTAGATTAGATATTAATAACACGATTGTTTCTTAAGTCAGCCTAGTTAACCCATATGGTTTTCTGCAAATCCTGCAATCTTGTTTTTGTATTGTCTGAAATGTTTATTTAAATTTTTTGTACTCTTTTTTTCCCTTGAATTACGGGGGAAAAAATGTTGCTGTCGAAATCTTTCTAATGCATGCTAATCGGTAAGAAAATACGACAACTACTACAATATTTAAAACACAAACGACAATTCTTTTTTAAGGATAACTAAAACGAAACAAACATGAGTGCTGAAACGAATTTGCTGCTGGTCCACAAGATGAGTTACTAGGTGACGCGATGACTATGTAAGGAAAACGTTCTTGAGAGTAACGGTCAATAAAGAAATATAGACGGGATTCACAGACAGATGGACAGACAGACAGACAAAACTAAACAGAAAGAACAAAGCCTGAAACTAGTAGTGGACAGAATCTGTGCCATGTCTTTAGCTAAATGAATCTTAACGAATCTTTGTAATGAGACTCAAAAACAAACAGAATAAGAGCAAATGCAGCGGAGTGAAACATGACGAACTGTCAAGAAATCCCGACACTCACCGATGTGAGCCTGCGCGCCTTTTCTAGCAGCGGCCTGCTTCTGTTTCATGGCCTCTTTGATACGTTCAACCTCCTTCTGATACCTGGGGCGGAAACATTTGCATATATCAGTACAAACTTAAACAAATAAATTATTATCATGTAAACTAAACAACCTTAAAGTCGAGACAGCTCCTTCTCAACGTGTTTAAAGCAAGCCAGGCGTACTTTCATCCCAGTTGAAACGCTTCTAGTACGAATTTTGTTTGCTAATGGACGAAATCTAATGATCAACGTTGTTTTGAGTTGTTCTTAAAGGGGCCCTCGACTCTCAGCAACATATTTATTCCTCCAAATGAGGCATTGATGCATCTGTTTACGACATGTTTTTACTGCGTTTGTGTCTAACTTTTCAAACAGGCTCTCAGAAGTTGCCACTCGTCCGATATTTTGCATTATAAGGACAGCCATATTGTATGTCGAATTCGTATACAGGAGCTTCAATGCTTTATTTCAAAGAAAAATTCTGCTGAGAGCTGAAGGTCCCTTTAAATTAAAATGTGAAATTGTTTCTGGCCGCAAGCCAACAGTACCACGATGAACAAGATAAACTGCACAACAAAAACTGGCCAGGCACGAAAAGTGAAAATGATTTTCACACAAAACGGTTAAGTCAGGATACGGAAATGCTTCAGGAGTTGACACAAATTGTATTTACAAAGTTCGCAGTTTCACATGTTAGTAGAATAAAAAAATAAATTTTTAAAATAACCACATGTCTTTTACAAACTGATAAGCGTCACTGATCGTGTGGAGAAACTCTCGTTAAAAGTAAAGTATTATGTTTGGTTCCAGCACATTAAGTTGAATACTTCAAAAAAAATCCCAATGAACGGACAAACTCCAAGTACTACCGAAAGTAATAGATTCAAAGCGGGAAACTGTAGTTACCTAATGGACTGCCAAGAATTTGCTAATTTTGTTATGCTAATTGCATGTTAATGAATATTTCCAAGCTTGTTAACCGCAAGCTTTTTTATAGTTTTGTCCACCGAGTTTCAAAAATTATATTGTCAAGTATTCATGATTAACAATATCACGTCAAATTTACAAATTGGTCAACACTATCTCAAGGGAATCTAAAACAAGTCATGATTATGAATGTTGTTTTACCATGACAAATAAGTTAACTGAAATTTCTCTATTTTATTAACTTCTCAGCTGTGCAAAGGACTCGAACACACCAGCTGTTGTTTTATGTTTGGAACGGCTCCACATTCAAACAGATTAAACGACCAGTAATTTATTCCACTGGAATGTTGGTAGCTAATTAGCGAAAGTACCACAGCGACAACTAGTTTTATTGAACAAAACTTGAAAATAAAGGAATTACATATGCAATTCTGTCGTGACAGCTAATGAGTGTTGAGCCACGCAGAGGGGTTGGGTAAGCTTTTAGCGAGAAAAACCAACTCCATTTAAACCAGTGGGGTTCCTGTCAGTTGGAGCATGGAAAAAGCAGGCCACATGTCATGTTACTTAGAACTAAAAATCTGTTTATGTTTAAGTTACTGGAAATTCCGATATGATGACACACCTCGAACAACAGTTCAGACGTGATTTGCATCAACGGCTTTTCAAGACCGAAAAACTGAGTTCTTTTACGAAATTTGTTTGAAATATAAACCAACGCCCGGCCTTTTATGGATGGGGAGATTGTTTGGTTGAATGATGAATGGGTGGGTAGACTGTTGGACTGACTGACTGATGGATGGATGGGTGGGTGGGTGAAATGACTAACTGATGGATGGGTGGGTAGATTGTTTGACTGACTGATGGATGGATGGGTAGAACAACAAAACTGCTTAGCAAAATAGATCAGGCTTCGTGAAAGCGTAAAACCAATACCTAGCCTTTTAGAGAAGAGAATGTGAATATCAGCACTGTCCTCTTTTATATAAAAACTTAAAATATTTAATTTGGGCTACCCACCATCATTTTAAATAACAGATTTTGAGACAATAACTGACAATGGAGCTCTCAAGAAACAAATGCTAACCCAAAGTTCCAAGAGCACTAGTGAAAAGGCCATGAATATTGCTCTTTAAATTTTTGTCTAACCTGGCTCTATCTCTTTGCGCGCCCACTTTTGCCTCCTTGAGTGCCTGCTCTAGGGCCTTCACTCGTTCTTGAGTTGCTCGGAGCCGCTTTTCCAGCTTCGGTAGTTCACATCGCAGGTCAGCGTTATCGCGCACCAGCTGCCGACAAATATTGGACCAATGTTAATTTGATAATGGGCCAGTATTGGCAGATGCTAAGCTAACAAAATACCGAAATCTTCTCGATCTGACTCTACTCCCCCCGCCTTATCAATTGCTCAGGGTAACAGGTCGGGAAATTACGAAAACGCATGAAAGGAATACGACAGAAACTGGCAAATGTGTTTTTTTATTCCAAAAAGCGTTTCATCAGCGAAAAATCTTTAAGTGAGCTCTACAATGAAACCTTAAAGTGGGTTTTGATGGTAAGCGTCGTGCGAACAGTGAAAAATACAGACATTTTTTGGACGATCGGAACTTGAAGAGCAAATTATTGCTAAAACTTGAAACAACTATAAGATTAAGCACTTGAGAAGGGGGAGAAAGCAAACGACAATAGACTTGAAAATAATTTTTTATTAACCAAATATTTACAAAACCTTACAGTTCTTTGTAAAATATTTTAAAATTTATATCTATTTTCTCCCCCATTAAAACTTTTGAGTGCCTCGCTCGGAATTAATATAAGTTTTCTTTAATTTAAGCAAAAATTTTACTAAAATATATACCGACTCTTCTTGTTTACAAATATCCCGTTTGTCAGTTACAAAAACATAAGATCTATTAATTCTGAGCTTGACACAAGCTATAAATTATGCCTAAAGAACATTCCGTTGTTCTGTATAACTATTTAACCTTTAAATATAAATATTAAATATCTTAACTCAACATGTTGCTTTCCAGACGTATGAAGCAATAAGCGCTTTGTAATTAAGCAGTCATACATAACATTAACATCGTCTCCAAACGTTTCCCAAATAAGATTTAATAAGTCGAGCAAAATACAGATCATTCAGCCTCTGGCATAACAGCAGTTATTTAATAATGTAAAAACTCGTTCGTGTAATTTGAAATTTTGCCATTAAAATTTTAACATATAATTCAAATTACATTAATTTAATTTTTAAATTGAATTAAATTAAATTTAATAAGAAATGTGAAGCTTCTGTTTCAAGCACGCGGCAATTGTTGACGTGTTTACTAATGACTGAAAGAAAATCCAGTCGCTCGTATTCTGTGAGTATAGTATCAATGATTCGTGCAGCCGCATGCACGTGTGACCACAGGCTCAACTTGTTATCTCTTGAACAGCTGTACGCCCCACTGGCCATGAAAGACAAAACAAACTGTCAACATAGGTTCACCACAACTACATGTGATCCGAGACACAGGGACACCACATCTGACCCGAGAGATGTGACAATATTTAACAACAAACACGTGTAGATGAGTGAATGAGGACAAGATGAAAGTTTATGCAGAAAAGAGGGTAAAAAAAGTTACGAGACAGCAAAGATGGACAAGAAAAATAAAAAATGCCGAACGACTAACTGATTGATTGTTAATCGCACTGATTAAATCAATAAATCGATTGATAAGTCAAGGTTATAAGAACAAATAAAAAAATAATAACAAATGAATGAAGGAATAACGGGGTGAAAGGTGGGTGAATATCCAGCGGATGGGTGGGTGGGTTGATCCTTTCTTTGACTGAGGGATGGTTGGGTGGGTGGGTGGGTGGGTAGATCGTTGATTTGACTGATGGATGGGTGGGTAGATCGTTTATTTGACTGATGGATGGATGGGTGGGTGGGTGGGTAGATCGTTTATTTGACTGATGGATGAGTGGGTGGGTGGGTGGGTAGGTGAATTGACTGACTGATGGGTGGGTGGGTAGGTGAATTGACTGACTGATGGATGGGTGGGTAGAACAACAAAACTGTTCAGCAATATAGATCCAGGCTTCGTGAAAGTGTAAATGTTAAGGAGAGTAGATCTGAACGAGCAAACCCTTAAGCGAGGCCTTCACACGGCGAAGAAAAAAGTGATCAATAGGTGTAAAAAATAAACAAAATTTGAGCGAATATGGAGTAAGCGCCAGGGTCAACACAGTCATCACCTCTTGTCACGTTCTGGATTGCTGTGTATCAAGGAAACAAAACTGCTGGTCACTCAAATTTTTTCTTTGACAAAGTTCCGCTTAAAATGCGAACCTCACCCTTTTTCCAAGAAAAACACCAAGTACTGAGTTAAATCGCCACTGACCTGCTTGTGAACCTTAGTCAGCTGGTCCAAATTATTTTCTAAAAAAGCAATCTTCTGTTTCTGTGCTTGGCTTCCCCCTCCTTCGTCGGCTTCAGTGTCGACAGTGGTCTGAGGAAAATAGTTCATAATTCAGAACAATTGATGAATCTTAGTTTCAGTTTTGAAGTTACTTCGTGTCGTTTTCACGAAAGTCACGCAATGTCACGTAAATTGACATCCAGATTGGTTTTATGTAAATCACGCAACAAAACGTGACAAATCGATTAGTGTCACGTGGTAGAACGTGATATACAGGCTGATGTCACGCTGAGGCACAAAATGTTGGAAATAGGAGTAAAGTTCCATGAAATAGGTAAATTAATAAACAGTGATAAGATCTATTACGAATGTACCAAAATAACTGCAAATTGTGAGCTGAAAATAAAGGATTTGCAACGAATAAACACTGTTGATAAAACTAAAATAACTCGATAAAATCTTTTGGATTCAGTTTTGGTAAAACTTATATATGTACCGATGTTCAAACTAGTGATCCTTTCCTCCATACTCCCCCCCCCCTTTCCCCTTTGACCTTACCAATACAAAAAATACTTTATTCACTAAAACAACGCAACCTTACGCTGATCTGTGTTCAGCATACACTCAAAAGTGGAATGTTTTATACTAATGCTAATTAAACTTCCGTTATTTTAAAAAATAGAAAATCCTTGCATATTTTGCAGTAGTACCGGTAGAACTAAAAGATGAGCACAAAAAGTACTTACCACTTTCAATCGAGCCTGCAGGTCACGGACAAACAGCTGTCTAAGCTTATAAAGCGTGGCCAGCTCACGAGCCACTGTCTCTTCCAAGCCTTGAAGGTCTTTCTTAGCTTGCTCCCTCTTCTCGGCAAGAATACTGTATGGAAATTAAAAAAATACACATACAATCGCAATAAATTCCACACATGCCTATATGTGCTGGCAGAAAGACAGATGCAGACATATTAACATTCATATGTACACACAGAACTCGAACTAGCGACCTGCCAAAGACCAAAGACAAGCCAGATTTTGGAAATGGCAAAGGCATGCAAAAAAGTATTGATCTGTCAAACGAAAAGTAAAATGGCAGGAGAAAATTTGCCGACAGGATTATAGTCGTTATTAGCTTACAGCTTTTGTGAATCTACTTGTCCTCTAACTGCTGCTTTAGCTGTGTGATATTTCAGAAACTCTGATAAAAAGTTTTCATACGATTTCCAAACACAAGTGGCAGCCAAATTTCGGGGCCAGTGGACTTCTGCGATAGCAAAGCATCGATCTGACTTTCAAAAAAACCAAAATGGCATCAATGTACGATTGGTGACGTAATGTTGATGTACAGGGAAGCTGTAATTCATAGAAGCGTGAAGAAAGGCTGATGCCGTTTTGATATGGGGTTGCAGTTCCTTGGAAAAATCGACACAGTAGCGCATAATGGTATAATTATTGAGGAGGCACAGATGTTTCCAATCGTGAATTTAAAAAATGAACTTGAGTCTTGAGTCACTGTACTTTTTATCCAGGTTAAATTTTCGGCAGTTCAAAATTTGTAATGGCAGGTCACATGTTTTTCCTATGTTAAGCCCTGAAACATACACGTACACACACACACACACACATGCCCACATGCACAAACATGCATACATACACACATACATACATAAATATAGCTACGCACATACACGCACATAAATAGCACCGTCTCTTTGATCAAACAACTCACCTCAGCTCGTTCAGTTTTGCAGTCTTCTCTGCCAGCTCTGCCTTCAGGCTCTCATTCTCTCCCTGCAGAGCAACCACTTGTTCAATTTAGGATTTTTTCTCATCGTCAAACATGCAGATATATAAGACATAAATACCACATACACCTATCTCGGACTCACAGTCGAACAAATAAACAAGCTTCATAGCATCACGTTCAACTACTGTCCAAAGAAACTTGCGAAAAGTTTGACTCAAGCTAAGTATTGACCAATCACAAAACCATTTGCATGACAATGTCACTCGCAGTCCCCTCGCACATTGTTAATAAAGCAAACTGGTTATGAAACTCAGCCAGTGTTTTTTGTTTTTTGTTTTTGGTCTTTAGTGTTGGATTTGACCGTCCACAAAACACAAAAGGAATTAAAATGTATATAATTAACTAACCAGTAGAAACATTTGGGTTCACACGTAAAACAAATCACTGTAGACGGTCACGGTTTGTTCAACATAAAACAAAACAGCTTTGTGCACTCCTTTTGAAGTTTGTTGAGCATCACAATTAGTTCTATCACTGTGCCTTGCGTAATTATGAAAGACATTATGACATTCTCCTTCGCTGTGGGTCTTAGCAAATGGCGCAGACAGATTTAGACAATCACTAGCACTTCATATCTGAATACATTACCATTTCAACTGCATCATGTAACACATTACCACCTATAGTATACATTTTAATAAAGTTACATAGCATTTCAATTACACAACTGCTCCAAATACAGCAGAAAACATCAAAACAATTTCTTCTTACCTTCAACAGATCATCCGCCAAACTTTGCTTCTGGTTGGCCCTGAATGAAAAAAGGGAGAAAACGTTGGTTGTTCGTATTAGTGCAGAGGGCAATGGAGAACTTCTACTTAGCTGTTACGAAAGTGACGTCAATATCACTATGACGTCACAGGCTGTATAGTAACATAACTGAAAAATCGCAACTAATCCTGCTGCAGATATATTTCTCAAAATTATTAAAACTTTTGGAAAACATTATGATCTTATTCAAGTTCCAAATTGCACTATGGAAACTTAAGAGTTTGTAAAAAATGTAAAGGCAAACTGTGGCGTCATAGTGAAATAGAAGTAACAGAACACAATCATTCTCTTCTTACTCTTTTAGTTGCTCAATATGACTGTGCTGCGCTTCGATTTCATCTCGCAAGCTTGCCAACTGTTTCTGGTGTGTCTCGCGATGGTTCACCATTTGCTTCTCCAGCGCCTCCTACGAACACAACACAAACCACTCGTAAATATAACAAACCTGGATATCATATTTGCACCATTTCAGATCCCCTATTAACCCTTGTCCTGCTCAAGATAATTTTCTAAAAACCAGAGAGTATCATGTTTGATTCAGTTGTCGAAAATCATTAATATCTGCTTGTCTTGAACAACAGATTTGTCAGTTTGGTGCTAGCTATTTCTTAATACTTTAAACGTTGCGAATCTTGACACAACTGAGTGAAATAGTTAACTATTAATTACACTGGCTGCAAGGTAAATGTGCCTGGACTAACATTAAAAACCAAGAAAATAAATTGATGGAAAATGCGTTTAGCACGTCTTTTTTATCTTATCTTACAATAACTAAAGACGAACTGAGACAAATGGTTAGGAACTGGCCTACCGAACAACGACAAACTAAGGAATCGACGTTCAGGAGAACTATTGTTTGTAGATGAAGAAGAACGTGTCAAGTTCTTGTTAGTTGTTTCTTTTCCTTCGATTTTCTTTCTCCGGACATGGCAGGTCGAATGGAATGAGTAATTTGGTTATTTGACTTAAAAATGAGGTGAAACTTGTACAGAATGTAAGAATAATCTTGGGTTGAAATCTTCAAAGCCTGATTTGTTTACAATTGCCTAATAGTATAAAAACTTAAAGAATCTACAACATTACTGCATCTTCAGGATTCAAAGATCCTAAACAAGATAAAATAAATGAATGTTATTCGATTTATCTGGCGATCAATCTAAAACACAAACACAACAAACAGAACATGTTTCCGTTGATTTGTTGCAGGGGACGATCCTCACTTTTTTACTCCACGGCCAAACAGACCAGTATTAGTAGAGAATTTCAATGGCCACGTACGGATAGATTAGCTACCGTAATACCTTGTTGGTGGGTCTGATTTTCATTATCAACAACACTAAATAATTACATACACCACATAACAATACACCATTTTCATTATCAACAAAATTAAATAATTACATACACCATATAACAATACACCATTTTCATTATCAACAACATTAAATAATTACATACACCATATAACAATACACCATTTTTCTAATGCAAAATGTTACTCGTTTCGGAGCTGTGGGAGCAAAACATCACAAATTTGTTGAATTAATGAGACAAAATGTGGCCGAGCAAAAATTTGCATTAGAAAATGGTGTATTTACAGTGAAGAAATGAAGTAGAGACAAAGAAAGTAATTTTCACCCAAAATAACCGTGGGCTTAAACTGGTTGGGTGGCAAATACAGGTTTACTTAACTTTGAAATATAGTCATTGAAAAGAAAAAAAAACCCCGTAAACTAACAAGGGGATTTTACTGTAGAGTGGCTTTTGCGTTTTAAAACTGGTTCGAGATACAACCGGATGGAATTTTGCGTACCAAAATCGTTCAATCTCAAAAACGACCGTATACACACGTTAACATGTTAAATGATCATTTTAATTATCTTCAAAGACTGAAACAACAACCCTGGTAACGGTTTTTGAACAAACACTGCAGCTAAGTTTAACCGTGTTAATATTTTGTTTTAAGTACATTTCAAGCTTAATCCTAAATCTCCACAAACATGAGCCCTTAGGCTTTGGTTCGCAAGGGACTTATAATCGGAAGGAATTTTGCCTCTTAAAATTTAGATTTAGATTCACTAAGCACAAACTGCAATCAGCAAATGATCACAAATTAAACCCAAAACAGACAAGTATGTTTGGTATGCGGCAAACCGACTAACTCTATGTAGTTACCAGTCACTTTCACGGATGTGACCTCAAAGACGCCTGGAACAATTTTCCTTAATTTGAACAACACCGGCACACAGAATGACTGATCAGATGCGAGTTTAGATATATTTCCACAATAAACAAAGCACGTACAAAAATCCTACAGCAAGGAGGGAATGTCAACTGAAGTTTCACAAGGAACAAGAGGCTACTGCAGTAGACTATACTCGGGCCATTGTGTTTTTCTTTGAACCCAAGCAAGCTTCAGTAGTCAGGATCTAATATATTTAATGCCCATCATGCTCTAACCAATAAGGTTGGCCGTTATTTTACACTGTTGATCAAATAAATATATTGAGCCATAGTATTCAACTGGGAACTTGGAAAACTTCAATTCATGTAGTTTTTTTGTTATACCTCATGGCTGACCATGCATGATTTCAAATTACAATGGGCTTTTCGGTACTCACATTTGCTCAGATAAATGGTTTCTTCTAAACACTCTTTTCACACAAATCAACAACTCCAATAGGAAAACAATTTTGATTAACTTTTATTACAAACAGTAAAAGGCCATGTATATATATAAGAACCAGTGCTACAGTATCTAAAAACAATTTTTGGATAAAAAAAACTTGACAGCAAACTTTTGAAAACGAGGGAATGGATCTTTTTAAGACGTCCCGAAATAGTTTATAGTATGAAGCGAGGACAAACGAGCAGAGATGTTATAAAACAACCAAAGGACATCAATCCCAAATTGAAATTTCCTGTTCCACAGCCGAACTCGTGGTGCAATAATGGTGCAATCCAGTATCCTGTGAAGCCGTTAGGAACACGGGCTCACCTCGCTTAACGCATGCGATGAACAATCGCAACACAAAAAATAAGAAGAGCCGAAACCTAAACTCGGCGCCTTCCGGCCCGAGTAATAAGTTGTTGTTTCAAACCAATCAATTTGAAATGTACTTTACTTTTTACTGGCTACTAGGGCCAGAATATGAGAAACTTCAGTGGCCAGCGGATTACCGTCAAGATCGAAACTTGAATCTGTTTTGAAGCAGCAACAATTATCAATAGTTTTATTTTGTCTTCGACTTTTAGACCTATCGCAAGTCTAACAAAAACATTTTACAAGAAATAATTAAATAAACCATGTTTTTTTTGCAAACCGAACTTTTGCCCTGCTAGAAACGGCTTCTCAAACTCATGAACCAACTGCCAAAACCTAGATAGTGACCTTTCATTTCGCTTGGTTTGAGGAGTGGAAATGTTTGGTGATATCTAACTATCAAAATTAAAAAGTTAAAGAGTTTTCACAAAATTTGAAACTTTGATTTTGTAAATGTAGCAAAAACCAAAGTAAGACTTTGTTTCGATACGGAAGCGGCCGGTTTGCATCGAAAGCTCCTCCTTACTAATTGTGAAGTCTTGAATAGTTGATCCAAGAGTCAAGCGTTCCCACTTGCTCCTACAAAACATACATTCTTTTACCGCCTTATTGACTTCAATGTAAAAGTTATGGACTTAAACAAAATGTACATCAGAGCTATAACTTGTTAAGCACCGACATTTCTGATCAGTAGCCTAAGAAACAAAACTCTTAACTTGAGGTACGTGTTTACTCTAAACTACATTAACATATACTTGGAAAACTGTCAGCAAATGTTTTCAAGTTAACACTGCAGATGATGTGTAACCCTTATCAAACACTTGTTCGAGATTTAGCCATCAACGCAAAAACAAAAAATATATAAGAACTGCAATTTGGAGATAACTATCTCAAAATATTGCCAAATCCACAAATGATAAAACTTCAAAAAACGATAATCATAAAATGATAAAACTGTATATCTTATAATAAGCAGTCTATAAAACGTAAGAAAATCTATTTTACTAGATGTTGATATAAATACAATTGATTCAATATATTCGTACATGAAAACAACGCAAACGTAAGAAATACTAAACGTTGTCTCATTTTGGTCTTAACAGAAAAAAGAATTCTGGCACACACTTTCGAAGATCTTTTGGGGAAAGACCTGCCAACTGTCTGATCATTGCCAATCCTATACACCATAAATTTTTCATGGAGCTCGAACACAAGACGACAAAGGCGTGGAGTTTCATATTTTGAACCACAAAGTAACAGCTCACGCCTTCTGGTGGTAGAGTTTAAAACACATGCTAATTTCCACCAGTCTTTCAGGATATTCGAGGCGCTGTTTGTACAGCTAATGTGCCTAGCACTTTGCTTCCCAGACAATATAATATTAAAGACAATTATGGAAGGAAAGCCGGCGCAATTAATCGAGAGATTACAATTAAACTTTCAATTAAAAAAATTGCTCAGTAAAATTTTCAAATTTAATGAAAATCCGACTCAATTTCAAACAGGAGAAAATAGTATGAGAGTAGTAATTTACCAATTTGTCCCTTAGAAGCGTTTAGTAGCACCGGAGAGGCTATCAGATTTATATAGAAGTGCATCATACAAATAGCAACAGCTGTTCTGTCACCTATGTGGATTTCCTTGCTAAAAGGTAATTTGTCTGTTCCAGAAAGATCTCGACAATAGTTGTCGAGAAGCTGCTAATTCATTTTTGCCGCAAAACGAATTGCTGTAACTAATTTACTAAATCTTAAGAGGTGGCAATTTCGTTTTCATATTGCAAATTTCGGTTTAATCAACTCTAATAAAAACCACCTCAAACGGCAGTCTTTGATTATCGACTAAATTTCGCCAGACGTTTTCAATTTCTTATGTACCTGCATTTTTTCAATTTTTTGTGAACACGACTCGTTTCAATCTGGTTAGATACTGTATTGCTTGGAAACTGCGTCCAAGTTATCAGCACGGGCATGTTAAAAGATAGAGACGTGTATCAATGAATTGTAAATGAATTAGTACAAACCCTTGGTGGAGCATTCTGGAGTACCTCATCGATCACATCATCCAGTGACTCTAAAAGCGAATCCAGAGAACCCAAACCTTTGTAATTACTTCCAATTCCGATGCCAAAACCACTATCCCGGCAACTTTCTTCATTTTCTTTCAAATGCTTTCCCATTTCTAATATGCTTTTCTTTCTGCTTTGTCATATAGACTGGGAGCTTGCTCTTTCGAAAGACACGCTGTTGTCCCTTCAGGAATCTCAGGTAATATACAGCTTAATAAATCGAACAGGATATGTTATGAAAGGTCGAGAATTTGCAATTCAAATCACGACCGAGGCATTCGAACCAGACAGTCTAAAATTGTTTATTAGAGGAGAGCAACTCCCCATTAAACAGAAAACTAAAGGGCCTGTTTGAATTTCTTTATCTTTTTAAGATAAATATGCGCAAAACAAAACGTGTTCACTTCACGGTAATCTTCATTATACATCTAATGACAAGAGAGTAACGACAAAACATCTCCAAATTAAGGAACTTTCTCGTTTGCTCCCGTGTTAGTGATTTTATCTTACTTATAAAATCAACAAAAACGCTCCAACAAAACGGAGACAAAACAGCAAAGTAAACTCAACTTTGGAAAAGTTACTTGAGCAAAATTGCAGTTTCGTCCACAAATGTACATTAACTAATGGCCGTTTTGTCAATAAATCAGAACGTGCTGGAACAATCTGATGCATAGGTTCATTCAGAACTTGTAGAAAATGAAACAAACACTGTGGATCCGGAGTAAGATTAAAATATATATCAAACATCAAATTTGTGATCAATTAAAACGGGGTCTTTGTTTGTCGCAAGGAAAACCATGTCAGTGACTTCGGAAAATGTCCAAAATAGGGAAAGAATGCAAAGGGAGCCTGAAGTGACCAGTTAATTGAAAATGATGAAAAAACCATTAAAAAGGATTTTGAACGCAAGTGTTAACGACACAACAAAACATTTATACAAAACAATACCAAGAAGCCCTTTTCAAACTGAGTGTGTTGATCTTAACACAGGAAATTACCTTAATTTATTTTCACGAAGTGATATGCTATTTCTATAAACAATTCCGGAAGTCTACGTACTCTATAATAGTACACTCAAACTAGATTCATAGAACCTTCTATAATCAGTAACGTGCAGCCAGTTTCACAATTCCATGTTTAATTAAGCGGCAGCTCCTAGCGACAGGCAATTAACCTGTTCACTTCACTTCTTGTAAGGACCTTACCTTTTAACATCCTGTATAGTCTTGTGACTCAAAGGATTAAAATATATGAGATGAGATGAGACAACAGCAAATGAAAAGACGCAAAGACTATACACAAACACTAACTTTGGAAAACTATTAGCCAAACATAATAATAGTAGTATTATGGCATTGATTTGAGGAAGATAAAAGACCAAGAACGTTTCTATCACTTCAAAGAGAAATTGAATAACCCGGGCCATACACGGCTAAATGCCGAAGAGAGAATCTCTCCTAAACTTGGCATTTTATATATCCATATAAGTTCAATATAGATGCCGCATCCCGAAAATGAATCCAAGAAGCAAAAAGCAATTTACTTCGATATATATCGAAGTACTATCTCTGCCTTTAAATCCGTTGAATTGCAGGAACTCGGAACTCAAAATGCAGGCAGTTGGACAAAGAAAAATAGCAAAAGGGAATTGCAAGGTACAACTTGCACTGTCCAAACATTTGTTGCTGCTAAATCCTCAAACATCAAAGTTTTCAAATTGGAGGCAAAATCCTCAAATCTCGAATTTTGCAAAATAGTTAGCACCAAACACTTCTACGACTACAATTCAAGACAAACAAATTGAAGGATAATCATTAGGGTTCTTCACAACTGGTTGAAAACTAGGTAATTCTTCGTCCTTATGACAGCATTCAGTCTGTTGTCTGAGGCGAAAGGATAACCGTCCAGTTTCGTATTCCCAGTTGCCTCCGATTATAATGACTACAGACTTAATTTTACAGTGTAAGCCTCAACGAGGTGTTGAATATACATAAATATAAGAGTCTGAACCTTCAACAAACCACAGAAGTGCGAATGGCTCATATCTACATTGGTATTTATGAATATTTAACATCGAGTCGAGGCTAACACTGTAAAACTGAGTCTGTAGTCTTTGTAATCAGCGGCAACTGCAAATACGAAACTGGACCATTGATTTCAACTTTATTAAGGTAACAGTTAAGCTGTATAATAAAGACCTGGAGGAAGTAAAACAAACTACACTCGACAGGATTTATGCGGTCCTCTGGAAGTCTGGCTGATGAGCGGTAGTATATTTAGCAACTGTTAGCACTGCACAACATTTTCAAGATTGTTAACCAATCAGTATTGAGAAACACTGACTTTGCAATTGAAGTCAGGAAAAAAAAGGAACTGTTCCAAGACAACTTTATAATTCACCAAATCAAATCGAATCATAGTTGTATGTAACAAAACTATAGATCAGTTTTGTTAGCGAAATCTCGATACTTGAGCAAGTGAACAGTTTCTTTTCCACCAAGTTTATCAACATCTGTCCTCTCCTTACAGTATCAATATAAAGCAAGTTAGTTGGTTCTAAGAAAACAAAAATTGATCATGGACTGCAAACTCTGTTAGATAAACTTTAAAATCTCCCAACCTATCAATAGGAAATCATGTGGAGCCAAATAATGAGAATTTAGGGTTAAGATTGCATCTTCCTTAACCAATTCTATGAAAAGTGTAGATCAAAAGAAAAAACCACCCGTTCCATTAATAGAGCGAAGTTCGCTAAACACGCAGAAAGGTTTTCGCTCGTGTTCTTTTCATCTCCTCTTATTTCGGAATTTTTGATGAAGAGAGGAAAGGTTCACATCCTATTTTAGCTCCATTTATTACATTGCTGGAAAAAAACACCACTCGTAAAGTCAAGCCACATTGAGAACTCTATTTCTTGGTTTGCATGTGACGTCATAGCCGCCATGTGGTGTACAATAACAATGGAGTTGTAATTGCTCTCTTTTGTTGTGTACACCAACATGGCCGCCATGTCTTTTGTCATTTGAATATCTGGGGATTGAGCGAAAACCAACAATGCTTTTGAAAAACCTTTTCAACCATTCTCAAGATTTTTTTCGAAAATTTGTGTTTATATACGATATAAATAAAATTGCAAGGCTGCTTGAAGATATGAAATTATTTTCTCATGTTAAAACTATTTTACTCGCAGTGTTCCGTTACAAATATCGTTTTATACCACTCAAAAATAAAATTCAAACCCGCGCCCCCGTGTAGTATCTTCTCAATATGGGATAGGCGTAGATATCGTCTGTTTCCCACATTTTCCTGATCAAATTAGAAAACCGCTTTGCTTTTATTGCTGACATAAAAAATCGCAGGCTCAGGACTAAAGGCTTCTCAATTACAGCTAAACTCGACGAAAAACTGTTCCGCAACTTGTGTTTTCAGTATGCATAAAAAAGCTCTGAAGAACTTTGCTTTTGTTCTAAATATACTGAAACTAGTCAGACTGGTGGTCATAAGGCCAATCTCCTCATCTTCAAATTTTGCACGTAATTCATCAACGGCAAAATTTTCAAAGTGTTTGTCACAAATGAACTGTTACAGGTTACCTTCATTTCATTGGCAGAGGCCAAGAGGCCCACGTGCTCTTCTTCTTTGTCCGCAAGGGCCAAAGCATGCATTTGAGCTGAAATCCACAACACAAGTTGTTACGAGATGCAGCCTAAATACTGTACTAAGGTTTGGTTCGTTATGTAGAAGAAAATTGGAATTATAGATTATAGTCAACGGAAGTGACCTAAGAACACCAAAATGGGAACAGCGGGCGGGGGAAGCAAGAAAGAACTTGACAGAAACATATTGATATAGAACAGTAAGAGTAAAATTTAGCTTGATTGGCATGACTTTTGTACAAAATATTGCCAAAGCTTCATAGAATTTACAATACTCGTGTAACATTAATAACAAAACGATAAAAATAAAAATTGATGAAGTTTAATAAAAAAAACTAAAAGATCAAGGAGATCTGTTTCACTTTCAAGATGAGACTGAATGAAGGGAGGAAATAGGAGAAGACAAAGGGAGAGAAGAAGAATGAAGAAAATAGGAGAAGAGGGAACACAGTGGGAGAGAAGAGTGGATGGGAAGGAGTCAAAAGGAAAAAAGAAAGGTTGAAGAATAAATAGCAGTATAAAACTTACATGTTGCTTTCAATTTAGCAATCTCTTCATTCAATCCATCGACAGCTTCCTCCAGAACTCTCTTCTTGGCTTCCATTTCTTTCACCGTGATTCCCATGGTCCTGACTTTGGCCTCGTGCTACAAGTACAAGACTATGATGAGCATCCTAAACTAAGGTAAAGCGATGACACAACTTTACAAACCACGAGCATCCTATACTGAGGTCAAGTAATGACACATCCTAACTAATGATGAGCATCCTATACCGAGGTCAAGTGATGATACATCTCGACTAAGGATGAGCATCCTATACAGAGATCAAGCCATGACAATCCATTACTAATAATGAACATTCTATAATGAGGTCAAGCCATGACACATCCTAATTAAGGATGTGCATCCTATACTGAGGTCAAGCCATGACACATACTAACTAAAAATGAGGATTCTACTACGGTCAAGCCACGACACATCCTTACTAATTACGGACATCCTATACTGAGATCAGGCCATGATATTCCTTACTACATCAGTTTTATTTGCAATGATGATTTACGATTACGATAATTTACCTGCGATATGGTCAGCTGAGCTGCTTGAAGGTCTTTTAAGGTGAAATCTAGTTTGCTCTTCGTATCTCCCTCCGCAGTCTCAACTGAAGTCAGCCTCTGAATGAAGCAAAGTTAAAACGGGCCTCATCAACAACACTGTTAGGTACCACTGTGTTGCGCATTACATTCAATCATTGTCTTGCGAACAGATTAACAGACACAATACGCATTTCCCGTGTTCAGTTTCTCAACACCTACGGATGGTTCATGCTTAAACAACAACTTACATCAAAATAGCTTCCTTTTAAGTAAACATCAAAAATAAATACCATAACATGGGTTTTCCTCAACAGCTTCCAAACTTTGAGTATCAAAGAAACAAGTAACACGAAATTTTTTTATGAAACATGGAAACGGGATTAGGTTCCAGCGTTTTATCAACCATTCAGTACAAAACTTAGAACACTTTCATTTTTCACTAACAAAAAAATATCTTGTTACCTAAGAAACTCATTTCACACTGCAAACTCTCTAAATAACACGCCAGATTACATTTCCAGGATGACTTACCATAACAAGAGATTTGACTTCAGATTTCACCTTGCTGATGAACAGGCGAGCAACGGTGAAGTCTTCGTCTAGTTTGCCCGTACAGTCAACATTGGGTTTCTGAGAAATGTAAGATATTCGTAACATTAAGAAGTACTTTCTAAAAAGGTTTCTTCACCGCTCTGCATGTGTTCAAAGGTTTATTGTCAATAAAACTATGTTTCAAGGTT
>JANRMR010033226.1:0-14852 GCA_025434825.1 Bergia sp. 'catenularis' | reverse complement strand
GGGAATGAGGGAAGTGTGTGTGTGTGTGGGGGGGGGGGGTGGATACGAGCGCTGAAGGCACAAGTCTTTTAGGGGGTCCATGCTCTCCTGGAAAAGAATCAAATCTGGGGATACAGAAAACTGTGAAAATGCATTTTAAATTGGAAACTGCCATAAAAACTATAACTAAATTTCCAAGAAGAACACGTTGCTTAAAACTGAAAATGGCATTAACATGAATTTAATTCAACTACAGAGAATTATGTGGAGATGGAAGTGATTTCTCTTCCGTGATCCGAAAACTGCTAGGGGGAAGGGGGGCGAGTTCTCCTCCGCGGTCCCTAAAATCGGTTAAAACTACTTAATTATTTGTAAGGCTGGGAGAGTCACTAATAAGTCTGTAGTTTCATTTCCATACATTTGGGTTGTCTACGTGGTTATCTTCTATCTTCTATCTAAACAGATAACAAATTGAGATATGAAGCTGCCTAAATCTTGTCTTACTACGTATGGAAAAAAATATTACAGTACGCGTGACAATATGTGACTTCCGTGACTCAAGGGGTTTCTTATACCTTACAGTAGGCTTTTTATTTTCCTGTTTGTCCTAAAAAACGGCCAGTTTGGTCTATAACTTAGCACCAGATTAAGAATATTAATACAGAGTTTGTTGGGTTGGACTCACCGATAATTTATCTTGAGTTCTGCATAATCAGAATGCAAAATCAGTGTGCATGGGAGAATTTGGGAAGTTGATTTATTTATCAGACGACTCGGACTTCCCTTTGCTAAATCAGTATTGAGTTTTAAATGTTGTTCTAAAACAATAATAAAAGAAAAAAGAAACACGCAACTTTTTAAAAGGAAAACGTGTTTTTGTAAAGTTCTCTCTCACAGTAAACAGGATTTCTATTTGCATGTCCAGGGAGCTTCTGCTCTTTTTGTTCCGAAATCGTTATTTCCTTTCAGTTCGGTTTATTCGCATAACATCAATTCATTAATTCCTCGATAGTGACTGACTATCTTGTTATTGATTTCCCATAAATATAACGGAATGGATTGATGGGGTGACATGAGGAAATCAATGCCTTTGTATTTTATGCAGAAATCGATTGATTTTTAATTCTAGTTTTGAAAGATCAAACAAAAAAATCATTGTTGATCAATAAACGTTGATATGGTACATATTTTTCGCCTTTGGGTTTTGTTTGAAAGCTAACACTTCGAGTGTTAGCCCTTCGTCAGACACAATCTCTTTTTAAAATTTTCCGGGTTAGCACTGTAAATGCCCACGGAACTCCCCCTTCCTCCACTCCCACCTCCCCCTCCCCCTCCACCCCAAGGCTTGTTTCTTTGGCATTCGGACGAAACTCCCCTTCAAACCTCTAAGGTTACGGGCCTGGCCTGTTGCTGCCAAATGAGGGCTGTGTATTTTCAGTAGGAAAATTAAAGAGAAAGTGTCCTTCTTGTCCTCAGCGTAACAAAAGCAGTTGAAAATCACTTTGTAAACAACGGAAAATACAACAAGATAGTGTAGAGATTTCCTTGAGAGGTCCGTACTAAAATTTATCATTATATCTCTACCGCGTTCTCTACTCTTTATGAGTGTGAGAGAGATAACAGCAATCAACCTTAAAAAAAAAGCCAAAGATGAAATTTTGGACAAATGTACAGGTAAAATAATTTTTCTTCAGGCTTATAAAAAAAAACAGCTCTCGCGATTGTGAGCTGGTGGTAATCCAGAAGATTCGTTCTTAGCAGGTGAACGTCCTGCAGATGGGGGTTGAAATCATTTTGGTATTGTAACAACTGAATTGTATTTTATATTTCATTACTGAAGGCCGCACAGCCAGGCGATTTTCGGGAAAACGAACATCGGGATGCAAGTAATAATTGCTGCATCAAGACCGACGGTCAACGGACTGTCTGTTTCTAGTGTACAGTTGTACTCAGCTTCGTGGCAATTTTCACGTAAGAGTAGTTATTTCTTTTTCCTTTTCTTCAACGTGTCAAGCCTACGGTGTAGTTGCATACTCTTCCACGTAGAAATTATTCTATCTGCGCACAATACACAGACCGGCAGCCAGAATAATATAACAATCAATTTACAAGCATGTTTTGATCGCCTGACGGCCTTGAACCTCTGTGGTTCTTTGCTTTTTTTGTCAAGAAGCCTGTTCCTTTAAACATTTTCATGAGCATTCCGCCATGGCCGCCTTCGCCGAGGAATCAGAAAACGCAAAGAAACTACCGCTAAATTAAACACAAAGATCTGCCGTTTCTTTTGGAGGAAGGCTAATAAGAAATCCTAATTACAAATGGTGTCCGCAAGACTTGGCGAATGCTGAAAGCGACAGGTTCATTCCCAGACGATTCGGACTTTGCAGTTTTGGTTGGAAATCAGCCGAAGGTGAATAAACTCTGATGTATCTCAGTTCTCTCTGCATGCTTTTGTCACAACTTTATAGGAGTCAGATATATGGTACTGTTGCATTCCACTGATCTTTCGATGATTTCGTTAATTTCGAAACAATTATTCTGATCTTTGAGTCGAGTACACCGGACGCGGAAACGTGTACCAGAGGGCGACTTTGCTTTTCAAATCATCTTTGACATTTTTTATTGACAAACAGTGTTACCGTTGTCATTTCCAGGACTACCAAAGCGTAACTTTTGATATGCGCGTAGCCTTGACACTGCCCTTTAAACGTTCTATTTTCTGACAATTTATGCGCGTGATATTGTGTTCTCTGTGTTGCACATGCTCAAATTCTAATTCTGGCGATTGGTATCAACAATACGCAATAAAAAAAAACTTTTCTCGCCGAACAAAGAATTCGGCGAAAAACCCAGAGATAAACCTTTTCTTTTACGAGACATATCCTCTGTGAATCCTGTTCTCCAGTTGATGAAGTAGCACAAGCTTTAAAGAGACTAAAGCTTATATTTTACGAAGGAAACTAATAATTCTAATTATTGATAATGGTAAAGCTTGGATCTACAAAACCGGCGAGAAAACCTCCGAGAAACGATTTTTTTTTTTACCAGCTAGTCACTAAACAATTCGATTAATTCACAACTCGATAACTCACAACTCACATCCCATCACGCACAATGCTACAAACCGTATTGAATACAGTTTCTGCACCATTCTCACATCATTACGTCGGAAGCTTCAATACACACCTATTTTCCGCATATGCAAAACAACGCAAAACTCTTTGGAGTGTGACAGTGAACTGTTGCTGGTAAAAAACATAGTACAACTAGAATATACAAAGATCGTAAAGACTAAGGAACGGTTGTGAATTCTATCAATGTGAGAGCATTCTGGTTACATTTAATTTGTGTCTGGTTCCAGGTACCTTTCCTTAATTTTAGAATAATACCATCCTACATGAGCATCTATATCTGCACCAGTAACTTTCTCATCCTTAGCTAAGCAATTTACAACCCCTCTTTTGAGAGAATGGGTATTATATAACTTAGGATAACTTCCATTGATATGTCCTATCATAGTTCTCGCCTCTTGAAAGTAAAATGGAATGTCTCTGAGGAACATTAGTAGCAGTCGGCATACAAGAATCACAACTTTCTTGTAAGAGTTACTACACAAAACAACTGCGATTCAGATCTGGGCAAAAATACCACGTGACCTTTCTTTTTCTGATCATTTTCTCTTTTGCAAAGAACATTGAATCGAAGTTCTGACACGGCAACATTTTCCCAAACGATAGTGGCGCTTTCGTCTTATCGAATGTGAAACAGATTTTACTATATTGAATAGAACTTCCAAGGGTATCGGGCTTTGGAGGACAACTTCAAGCAATTTTTTTTTTATCTTTTGCTTTGTTGGTCTTCCTAACAGTTTCTTAGAAGCTTCCATCGATTGTCTCACAAAATCTGTGGTAAGAAAGGATCTGCTGGCTCTTTCGCCCATCAATACCATACATAGTCGCCATTATTGGCGCTGAAGATACACTCAAACCAAAATTTCTCTCAAATTCAATGAAACCGACAAAAGAGCGACTGGGAAAGCTTCAGTGCGAAATACTTCGAACACCCACTGTTTCCATCCTTGTCATTCGATTTTGAATTTTAGGGCAGTTGACAATACTTTTGTGCGAAGTTGCAAACTGGGAAGTTTTGAAGCCAAGTCTTGTAGTCTAGGGGACACAAAACGTCAGTTTTTGGAACAGTGGGAAAAGAAAATTCGTTTCAAAACTACTATGCGAATTCATTTGAAATACACCCTTAACGCAAGCATGTTAAATTTCCGAAAACTGCTAGTTACGGACCCGTTAAGCTCATAAACAATACTCATTACTTTCTCATATTACAAATATGTCTGCTCACCTGGGAAGTACCAAGAGGTGCCATACTTTGACGTGCAAATAGTGTAACAACTGACGAGGAGTTAGCTGACTTTCATTCGGAAATAAAAGTTATGCCAAATGCTCTGTAATTATGCATGTGTTTCAAAACTGACAACATTAAATACGGCGGTAGACAAACCCAGCTATTAACTCCACGCCAATCTGGAGTGAAATAATGGACTGCCTCGCTATCCGGGCACCGAACTTTGGAGTTTAATCTTTTAAACCAATAATCTACAGACAACATTCAAATACTGAAATTGCAACTTGTTGAAAGAGTTTAAAAGACCTTTCAACATGAATAATACGAATAGTGTTCTTGCTGTCAGAAAACATCTTCACTTTCTCGTTCGCAGTTGAGAATGAAAACTCTGCATTAACCGTACAAAAGTATTTTTAGTTCTCTGAAAGTAATATTCTTTTTTCTCTCCGTTTCATTCCAAAGCCAAACCGCGTGCAAAACCTTACCAGAATTATTTACAAAGGAATAAGTGCCATATCATGTGCGTCATAATAAATCTTCTTTGAATAAGTAACATGCTTCAAAATAGAAAAGTCATTAAAGGCATCGATACGCTTAATCAAAATCTAGATTTCTTCCAAAAAACTGACTTGGAACGAATTAGATCTTAGACCAAGAATTACGTGATTGAATGTAACAATACGTTTGTTTTGTGAAAATTTGTGATGTGCTTCCCACGGCTAAACTGGGTGAATTAAAGAACCCTGCAACTTTTGCCACACTTAAAATCTTTACATAAAATATTCTAAAACAAACATACTTCTTATGGTATCAACAATCAATTCAAGCTGTCAATCCTATCTGTATTGGCTTCCAACGAGACTCTTCTGCATTTGCTTCACAACCGGAATAAAATAATAAGAATAATTTCGTACTAACTTGCTCGAGCGAAGAGCCTCTGCTTTTGCAGTCATGTCCTCCAGTATCGTTGTCATTATAGGTTTAGCGGCAATGCCTTGTGCTCTCCATCACGAGACTAGAAGTTTGAACAGTTTAGTAAAAAATAGCAGGTCAAAGAAAGTCCTAACAGAAAAACTCGAAAACAAAATATCTACGTTTTCCGCCAATAAAAATAAAAATTGTTTTAGTATAAACCCAATAATTGAGTATCACTTTTAAAAATATTTTATTTTCAGTTACCTTTAAAGATAGAACAAAAAAATATCCGATCTGACATCGGCGGTCAACAAAATTGTGGTCAATTTTGTCGGTAACTCGACGAAAAAACTTTTTTTTTTGTTTTGCGAAACTGTAGCGTCGAAAGCAAGCCAATAAAAATACTTACCATTGAAAACTGACAGACCAAGTTTCGTAGCTTTCTTTGTGTCCTCTGGAGTTGCAGCCTCATTCATAACGTTAATTTCTTTGTCGAAAGCAGAAGCGAAACGGGTTGCCATTTTGTCTTGTCTCACGCATGAATGGAAAAAGGTAATTAGCGGTGGACATTCACTTGTTTTGACCAATCAGAGCGGGCAAAAAGTGATATTCACTTGTTGGGTTTATACTAAATCCACATAGAAACTAGAAATTGCCAAAACTGTGGAACTGTATCAATATCATAATTATGATGATATCCCGACTCTAAATCGAAAGTGAAGTACCAGTTTTTGTATTTGAACATTTCTGCCAACGTTAACAAACCTTCGTACTAAAACGCAAACTTTTGAACAGAACGACTTGTATAATGACAAGCCTCAGTTTCCTTTGACTATGGAAAAGCGGGTAACTACAATAAGGCTTATTATATACTTCGAACACACAACGCTTGACAAGCAACTGATATTGAAGGATTCTTGGACAAACTCTTTCTGAAGTAGAGCATGGTGCAAACACTGATAGGTTGAGATCGAAAATTACGCCAAGATTACGAGCTTGTAGACTAGGTTCTACGCTGAAGTCACCGACGTTCACAGCTTGAGTTTGGTGTAAGCGAGAATATCGCGACAAAAAATGCACGATTTCAGTCTTGGACAGATTACAGACCAGCTTGTTTCTAAGGAAGAACGCTTGAACCTTTTTGATACAAGCATCTGTGGTTTCTTAAAATCGATACTTATTACGAGGTGACAACAGATACAAAGACACACCGTGTATTCTTATAATCTTCTGACTGGACAGTAGATGTACACAAATTATTACAATTTATGCGACGAAGGAAGCATAAGAAGCAAGAGTAAACAAAATCGGTGTGTTCCGGTAATTCCCTGCATGAGTGTCAGACAACTTAGCTACACGAGTTGCAGACTAGTTTCTCTGAGAGAGAGACCTCTCGTAGCGAAGGAGAATAACAGTCTGCGGGGAGGCTATTGTAGATGGTAACTAGCCTCATAGATGAACTGCAGTGGCTGATAATTAGGTCCATATATTCCATGGACGAATACGGAGAGCACTCGTTTCGTACGACTTTGAAATCTTTACGGAGAATTACACCAACCTCGCTTCCGCGTCTGTTGCTACAAAGACGTGGTAAAACTAGACGTCTTTCAAGGTATTTGACAATTCGGCAGTTGTTTTGTTATTATTACACCCATAAAAATCCAAGACTCCGTGATTGTCATGATATCGAGACGTTTAGGGATAATCAAGTCATAAATCGAACTAGACTTTTTGTTTACGGGTCAAGGAGTCTCCAGGTTGCGTATTTGATACTAATACTTTGCTTGGAATTATTCGCCTTGATGTTGAGAAAGTTTGATGGGTTAGCCCCATGGATTTCGGTTTCAATGTTTGTCTTCGTGTGGTAATCTGTTCGTTTATAGTAGTGATATCTTGCTTGTTCAGGAACTATTTGAATTTTAGATCGTAATATGCACCAGCTCTTGTTCCGCGAGTTCTTAGTATTCCTTGATTCTTGAGCGATAAATAGAGATCAGAATAAAGTTGTCTTTGTGACCAAGAAGTGCTTTCGGGTGATATGGTGACGAGGTGCTCTTAGTGAATCCATACTGATTAGAGAATTCTTCAAATTCTTTACTGATATATTAGAGCCCATTGTCAGTGTGGAGAATTTTGGGGATGCCAAAGCAAGCAAAGTGTGCCTTCGTTTTTCCAATTACTGTTTCTGATGAGTTCTCAAGTTCGTCGAGCTCTATCTAATCAGAAAAGTGGCACACTCTCACTAGAAATGCTCGTTGTTCAAAGTTTAGCAAGTCTTGGCTGAGTACTTGCCACGGTTGAGTGGGAATGGGCAGAGACTTCATTCGTTCTTTGGTTGCTGTGTTGGCATATTATGGGCACAGGTGGTACGAATATTGCACATGTCTTGGATGGCGGTTCTCATTCCTGGCCAGAATAGGACGCTTCATGCGTATATTTGGTTCTGTTCCGAAGTAGTTTGCGTGGATCTTGTGCAACATTTCCTTGTGCATCGACTGGGGAACCACGACTACAGCACCTTTGTATATTTCACTATTTTGCACTGTAAGTTCGTCTCTGTTACTACAATAAGGGTACAGGATATGGGGAAGTTGGTTCTTGTCGGCTGGCCAACCATTTACCATAGCATGCAACTGAAAAAGGGTGGGTCTTTCTTTGTTTCCTCTCCTAGGCGAAGCTCGGTGCTGGCCAATAGTTTCGAGTTGGCACGCAGTACTTTTTCTATTCTAAAGACTTGAAATCCTGTTACCTTGACATCAATATATCTAGTGTCAACTCAAAGTACAACGGGCCTGCTCAAATCATAATACATGAGAACAGGAGCATTATCAATAAGTTGTTTGGCTACGGTGAAGGATCCGTCTTGTGTCTTTGACCAGCTGAATGGTATGCCGTCACGGGTTAGCAACTCTGAGAGGCTGGATGGTGGCACTGAGTTTGGGACAATACGGAGACAGATAACTGTTCATACCAATGAAACGCAGGAAGGCGGGCTTGTGCTGTGGTGCAGGAATTTGTATGATTGCAGAGACTTTCCCTGGATCAGACTTCATACTTTTGTCGGTGATGATGTGTCCCATAAACTTAACTTCTCTGCACTTGAATCTCAGTTTATCTAAGTTCAATTTGATGTCTGAAGGCATTAAGAGACGCTGACTGAATTTGATGTGTCTCTACTCACAACGCTCCATGAGTGCAATAAAACGACGGTCGTTGTCTCACTCTGCTTTTTCAATAATTTCGCCTTCAACACTAGACTAGAGTATCATCGGTTGCATTAATGATGCCTTCGGTCCTCTGAAGTTCTATTATTAGTCGCATTTTGAACTCTTCGGGTGCACTGGTAATTCCACATGGCAGGCGGAGCCATCCGTATCTGCCATATGAGGTGTACATGGTAGTCATGAAGGATGATTCCTCGTCCAGTGGGACATGTAGGAAAGCTTCACGCACATCTACCGAGGAGAAGCATTACATAAATTGTATAACTGTTCTTTCAATGTTGGCATTTGAAAAATGAATCGCAGGATGGCTTTGTTTACAGTCTGGCTTGGGTTTATACATACCCGGAATGTCTTTGAGGTCTCTCTGATCAGCTCATTGGAACACCAGAAAGTGGATTCTTCTACTTTCGCCATGATGCCTGCTTCTACATATCTATCGATTGTTGCCTTTTCATTTTCTCTTTCTGCCACTGGAATGCGGGGTACTGGTATTTGTATTGGGTAACATCAAGTTTGACTTTGAAATGCAGTGGAGGACCAAGGGAGCTGAGGCCAGTAAAGCTGTTGGCATATTCGTTGAGGACGTCTTGTTTTCCCAGTTTTCCAGGTGGCGGTAGGGAGAGATGGTTGGGTATTTTGATTGGCTTTCAGGGCTCTGGAGAGGGTTTGCATTCTGCAGGACTATTGGTGTGTATTTGTTCAACATGGTTGCAGGCCAAAGAAACTGTGCTGTTTGTATTGACGGGTTTGTCTCAGCAGTGCGGTGGGACAGATCTGGATTAGGTAGCTTATAGTCAGGCAGGTCTTCCATTGTGATGTCGGCATTGCTCACCAATATCGATGACAGGAGAATACTTCGTCAGGGTGCACGGTTATTAAACCTAGCATTGCGCTATTGTTGCCAGAGAGGAGTGCTGGCTTGTTTTGTAATAGACATTCAGGCAATACTTGGAAGATCGGCATATCATATTTCTTAAGTCTGTCACACAAGAGTTCTACCTGGCCCAGTGGCCGGATTGGTTTGGCATTTCCATAAAGGAACAGCAGGTTGGGAGAGTGCTTAACTTGAGCAGTCGGGAGCAGCTCGACAATGTTTTGTCAGAGGTTGTGTTGCATGTGACATCGGTATATATCTGGAATCAGATGGTTGTGAAGTGTAAGTCTGTGTGTGACTTGTTAAGGTTAAAAAAATATTTTTCCCCGAGGTTGGATTAGGTGTATTAGTAGCTCGAGGTTCTAAGGAGTAGATTGATCGATGTTCCATGGGAAATCATCACAGGGGGCGGTCTCATCATATTCGGATACGTGAAGTAAGTGAACATTTTCCATTTACTTGCCGGTTAGGTGGACCTCTCGATTTGCTTCTATCATAATTGTGCTCCTACTGTCAAAATGGTCACGACCATTACACTTGTTACAATCTTCCCTGTTGCCGGGCACACTTTCGAAGTCTCTCCGTGCAGCCCAAAGACAAATTTGTCGCGGCACATTTCGTCACTGATGGCAGCATATTCACAAAGTTTGCCGGCTTATCTTACTCTCATTTCTCAATCCTGTACTAATTCATGTTGTGTCTGGTTCAACTTCCAAAATTTGAATCTGTCCTACATCAAAGAACTTCCAGCTGATCCAGTATAATGTAGTCGTAATTTTTCCATCATTCCCATGGTTTCAGCCAGACTACTCTTCTGGTATCTGTGGTTCAGTTGTGTACCAAATAACATGTAGTGCCTCGCTGGGCATCGCAGATCACAGAGCAGATACTTCGAGTCGAAATTTTTTTTAGTGCTCGTCTCGTTCAGTCTGCAGGTTTTTCCGGAGGTCTCTGTAATCCGCCTGGAGGTAATAGCCAATGAATCTGAGTTGCAGCCAACTTGAACTCCGGGCGTTTTGGGTGAGCCATGTTTCGCTCACCTTCACTTTCTCGCCCAGAAAAGATCAACAACAAATTTGAAATCAATACAATCTTGCAGGCCACACTCACCTTGATCCCACTTCTGACACTAAGTTATTCCTACAAATGTCCAGTATGCGTGTAAATACAACAGTTGAGTATACTCCCAAACTATGAAGTCGTCTCCGCCATCTTGGCTCAAAGCATCTGGTTTACAGAGTTGCGTGGGTAAAGTGAGGTCGCTGACCAACACTATGGAGCATTAACATTGAAAATGTTTCTTTTGCAAAGATATAACAGAAAAAATACCAAGAAATACAAATAAAATGAATTGAGGATAAAAGCAGCCGAACACCCCAATATCAGTAGAAAATCCAAATTGATTAAAACAGCTGTCACAGCTTTATTTTAAGATCAGACTACTAAATTCACAATACGAACATAATTGTGAGATCTTTGCACCTCAATAACAGTGACAAAGTTTCAAGCAGTAAATCACTTATGGAAATGACGTTATTCAATTATGATGCTGGTTCAAAATTTGAAACATTATTTTGTAATTATTGTAGAAATCTACTCACTGTCTATTGTAAAAGCTGCAATCTGATTGGCTACCTGAGCCATAAGTAAAAACCAGTTAGCACACTATCATGAATCCCGATTGGCTATTGTAATCTCTATATATTGAGCAATAGATAAAGAGTATCGAATATGATGTTGTTTTGAAAGAGATTTTCATGTTAGATTTTATAAAATGATTCAAAAGTCAATAAATCTTAGTCAAAACCCTTGCAAGTTATTTTTAAGGCACCTCTGAAATTATTGCACCTCTATAACAACAATTTTAAACAATGAAACCATGAGTTCTTGCAATTGTACCTCAGAAATATACTAAGTACTTTGTAAACAAACCTTGATAATAATAAAACAGTAGATCTTCTCGGTCAATCAACTCAGTCATTGAAAGCTAGTGACAATGCCGAAGAGGACCTTTTAATTGCGTTGATTGATGGTGGAGGAAAAAAATAATAGATGTACACTGAATCCGGCGATGCATTTGTTATAAAACTAGTCTTGGACTGAAGAGATAAAATTCGATTGATGTTAAATGTAGAAAACCATTCTCAGCAGATGCGGTTCAAAACATTATATGTTTTGTCTTCTGAAAAATGACTTCATGCTCGTTTGCTGCGGTTTAGTTATGACTCTCTGCCGGCAATTGCATTTAAGCACAACAACAGGGTACATAAACAGCTAAATCTAGTTCGTTTGCTTTATAAAATGAGGAGAAACTACGGTCAGTAGTAGTGTATCCAGCACCAGAGAGGTGTCATTTCGAATAAGCAGGACACTAATTTTTTCGCAAGCTTAAGATAGCGACATGTTTATCAACAACAACAACAACAACAACCGTTTATTTCGTATCTTAGTACAGTTACACAATATATAATAAAATAACTGAGACCAAAGAAGAAAAAAGAAAATTGATGCATTTATCATCAATCAACACAATTAAACTGTTGTTGTTGACATGTTTAGTTCCTCGATTTCTGTTTCTCCTAATGAGCTAAATACTTAATTTTATATCCAGCCACTTCTTAATGTGGTGGCAATAGTTTCTACTGAAGTTGCAACGAATCACATAAATGAAACTTAAAATGAATTGTTACTCCTTCAAAGCATATGTGTTGTAGAATTGTGTTAATTACCACCTGCATTCATTAAATCATTTTGGCAAAAGAAAATAAACATAAAGAGAGAAAACATCACTCTGAGGTAAACATTTTTGTCTGTATTTGCAATGAAACGTGTATTATATAAGGAACAGAGCAGTAGGTGTATGTTTATGATCTCATAAAATTTAGTGCTTGTATCAAAAATCGCACAATTTACGAGATTTCCCGTCGGACTATAATGAACTATTGTATTGAATTTTAGTGTATTATTAATACTGTATAGGCAAGTCTTTATGTATTCATTGTAGGCGATCCGGCCTACTCGCACCTATCCCCCTATTCCTACGGACCTGTCGGTCAGTTATGCTAATGACAGTTATCATTGAGTTGTCTTAAGTTCAGCATAACTGTTAGGAAGTGCAATCAAGTAACAAAAAATATATGTTTCTTGAAAAGGCAAAGGCTATTGGGGTCACTTTTAATTACAACAAATAGTTTTACATTTTCAGCTAAAAACATGGTTAATTATATTAAAATAGATGGTAAATCTATTGTTGCAGTTACAGGCTGAACTTGAAGGCGATCCTCAATAAAAAAAAAAAAACATGACACATCGGTAAAGCATGTTCAAGTGTATGATACGTTATATTTCATTTACAATGTCATCAGACTCTGCAAAAATCATTTACCAAACTCCGAGCCAGGCGCTTGTGTTGGGTGAACGAGTTGAGTTGAAGTGCTTAGTGGAAGGTGACCCTCCACCTTACGTAGCGTGGATCAACGTCACTGATGGATCGGTTATCCAGAACAGAACAGTTAATACCGGTTACGTCATACCAAGTGTGTTCTCTTTCCACAAGAGAACTTACAGATGTGTTACGGGAAACAGATGTGGCAACGACAGTAGAGACACTGATGTTCTTGATGTGTACAGTAAGTTTATGTAAAATGTCTTCCATGTTATAATTATACCTTGCAGGAAATAAACATAGCTGATTGAAGTCATTGAAAGATTTTACTGGTAACAGTTTCTGTTTAAATTATATTGCTCACTTTAAATTTGTGTATTCAGTGACGCTCCAACTATAAAAGAGCATATAATTGTCAACCACATTTGCATGGCTTTAACTTTGAAATTATAGAATTTTTTGTTACCGTTTGCTGCACTTCATTTGATCGATTTTCAATATAGGATAAAGGGTTCGAAACTATCATTTTTTTTAACCAGCCAAACTCAATTTTCAGCCGGCCCAACCACAACATAACCAGTACGAATAAAGTACATAAAACAACACTCTTTAATTTTTATACAAATATGGTTTCTAGATGTTTCACATCGGTGGGTTTACAAGAATCAGGAAACTTTGACTGAGATAAGTTATTCCTTTCTGGAACAGTTAAGATATAGCTTTTACCGATTAGAGTCTAATAAGAACAGGTCCAAACTGAATGTGTTGTGTCTTACATGACGTACCAGAACAGTTAATACAGACCGTGGGGAGGCTGGGAATAGTTGCATATAAGGGACAGTTTTTGTAATTTGAGTTTGAGTGAATTCGGATGCTAGTTCGTGCTGTAGTTCGTCCTGAAAAGATAAGAATTGATGGTTTGAAAGATTTTGGTTGTTACAGTTTTACGAAAGAGTATTTATGGAAGGAGTTCACAGATTGGTATGAAGCTCAGTCTAGGGAAAACGCCGGAAATGATTACGAAAAGAAAGTTCGCCAAAGATCAACCTGTAGTGAAACTTAACATGAACGTCTCGACGGTCTGAAGCCGTGAAACTGGTGAAAAAGCAACTACGGTCTCGCTTTTGGTCGAAGCTGTGGTGAACGCTGGGAGCATAGTTGGGAAACCAACCCCTCTCCTAGCGTAAGCCACAGCCAAGACTTAAGTGGGACCACTGAGCTAATTCCCCGTTGAAATAAAAAAGACCACGTTACAGAAGTCCCTCGTTACAATTGTAACACAGATTGTGTTCTTTTTGTTTGAAAGGAACTCACTAAGTAAACGAAGCTTAAATCTTAATACTGATGTATCATACGTTTTGAAATAGTTAACTAGAGGTATTTCTCTTTTCTTCCTGCCGTCGTTGCCGTCACAATTTATTATAGTAAATCCTAAAAAGAGAGTCAGTAGCTTGAAACGTTCTTTACAATTGTATCCAGCGGGTATTAATTTGCTAACTATAGTAAACTTTGGCGTGTGACCTAAAGGAATGTCTTTATTGTTGTGAAGATAAACTCGAAGGTTGTGTTTATATTGTTTTGAGCAATAAGGGATTGATAAATATCGATGACATTTCTGGAGGGGGGGGGGGATGGGGTATCCATTAAACGTCCATATGACGTATCTCGTTAGCAAAATCGATATGTGACGTTTCTCTAATTCGTTAGACGCTCAGAAACTTGTGGAGTGTGAAAAGCTCTTTGAAAACTTTGCACACGGAATGGACATTCTTTTGAGCTCAGCATGACTATCTGATTTGCATGATATTGCTTGCAATTATATCGTTTGGTGATCAGTTACAAGAGCTAGAAAGACTGATGATGGAAAACTGCTACCTGACTGACTGTATACAAGTTCCAGCGTGTTCCCTACGGGAAATTTGCGGTAATGGATACATCTTAAAGGAAGACTCAGACTGAGGAACAGCTGAAAAATCAAATATTGGAGTTTGGCCCACTGAACAGTGAACAGAGATCTGCTTTAAATCATACATAGATAGATAGACAAACAAACAGACAGACAAACAAACAGATAGATAGATAGATAGATAGATAGATAGATAGATAGATAGATAGA
>JANRMR010033115.1:0-14856 GCA_025434825.1 Bergia sp. 'catenularis' | reverse complement strand
ATGATAACGGGGCATGGTTTTCTTTTTCTTGTTTCCAACACAACATTGTTGGATTTTAAGTCTGTCGATTCGAAAAACAAGCAAGTAGAAAGACTTAACAAATTATAGTTAGCTGTTAAACTGAGTCATCCTCTTTCGCAAAGTTGTCATATTTGGTGTCAATAAACGTTAAACTTACCTCCTCAGTAATCTGTTGTATCATCAATCCCTTTTTTTTCAATCCAAGCTTGGGATTAATTGTTTGCACGCTAACAGTTGGCACCAGCATTTTGTGCTTCATCATAAGGCAAATCTTGATTAGCCCGGCTAATCCTTGACATCGAAAAAATAGGTAATTAGTAAATGCAAAACAACTGAAAAGTGACTGTACAGCAAAAGTGATTCTGATCCGAATCTTAACTGTAAAGAAGCAAGAATGAAATAAAATTTAAAAACTGAAATAACTGCTTCAATACTTAATCCAGATTCACTGTGTTCGTAGTCTGTGGACTTAGCAGAAGCACATAATGTAATTGATTATGGTCGATACAATCCACCGAATAATCAATTAATTTCAGTGTAGTTCTTCGTTTTATTAATCAGATGGTGTTGTTTTGAAATAGGTGTTTATTCATAATGTCAAACCTTCCATTTTGTCCCGATAGGATTGTTAATATCTAACTTTCTCAAAACTTTCGCTATCAGGTGTTGCTTTCGTTATTTACCAAAATAATAGCCAAGCGTTTTTTTCTCTTTTAGAGTAAATTATCAGAAACATTTAAACATACACCGATTTCAGCTTGCTAAATTAAGCAATGGTTCGTTCTTATCAAGTGAATCAAAGTGGAGATAATGTATGAAACCTAGAATTTGCCTTCTCAGTTACAAAATGTATTATTGTTTAAACGGGTCGGAAACCAATCATTGATTGGATTTCGTGTTAAACCTGAAAAAAGATGCTTCTTTTGTGGATCTTAGTGCAACTGTAAAGTTCCAAGCGAAAAACTTCGTTGTGTCTAAGACAGTTTGTTGTCATTTTACTCAGTCACTTCAGTTTCTGTATTGGCTAGATCACATCCACGACACTGTTGTATCAACTTCAAGTGTTGAAGCATTATTAATGTTTTCATTACAAGACAATCTTCAAAACTTTACCAGTTAAACAAAAGAAATGAACAGACTGTGTGTCTGAAGCAAATGTTGCCAATCACAAATAACAGGTCTACCAACATGTGCACTGGTTGTTGCAAAGACATTGCCCCAACCGTCGAATAGTGTGGTCCTCTTTGAAATAATTTGATTGACGACAGTCTATTCGTAAAATCTGCTTGGCAATGAAAAGGTGGAGTGTCTCCTTGTTGCAAGTTTAAAATTCATTATAACAACAACAACAACAACAACAATTTTGTTTGGCACTCCTTGTAGTACATTTGGAAGGAAAAAACTCTCAGATTTGAATAAACATCATGGATGGGCACCAGCCATTTAGAAATAGCAAGAGCTAATCTAGCTAAATGGCTAGGCCAAGCGTAAATTTATTGGAGATATCAGGTTCAAAGCAGAATACCTCGATACGTGATTAACTTGAAAAGTTCTTAGAAACAAAACAAAACATTATGAGGCTAACCTGAGGTAGACTCAGTGTGGTTAACATTTGATTTGACTGATCCAATCTTCAATATTCTGTTGTTGGTGGCGTCTCTGATATTTCCATAAGTGTCAGCTATGGAGTTAACCTCAACTACGTCACCTATTGCTGTTCCTGTGCCGTGAGCTTCGATATAGTCGATGTCACTAGGATTCAGACCTGATTCTTCCACCACCAACCGAGAAAGTTCTGCTTGGGTTCTGGCGCATGGAGCGGTAACTGGTACTGCATTTTGTCCGTCATTATTGGTACCCCAAGCTATAACCTACAAATAAACCGTTTTCATCAACAAATGTTCTTGAAAACGTTTGTTGTTTTGGATTAACAAAGTTTTCTTGCAAATCTTGCTGTTCCAGAATGAATGGAACACTTTTGAAAGATACATATTGTTATAAATAGAGAACATAAGAAACGAAGATTAGTTGTTTAATAATTATTGGGTTGCACTGTCGTCAAGGAAGATATTATATTTGACCAGGGACAATAAATGTTTTGAAGTGGCTGAAGATGCAAAAATACACAGCTTAGCCAAATCGTGGAGGAATATTGTGTTTCTAGTCGCAGTATAGCACAAAAAAATAAATTAAGTTGAACTAGATGGAAATGTATGAAATCGAAATGTTGGTGTAACACTTTGGTATAATTACAAAGTCAGTTTTGTTACAGATGCAAGTTAAACTCATCTTCAAAATTTGTGACTATCCTACGTGTCAGCAGGATATACGAGAAGTTTATGTTGATGAAACTCAAGAAGGCAATATAGCTGACTCTCAAGAACTCACATCTTCCGCAAACTCAACCTAAACTCATTCTCACTTCAATCATATTTGTCACTAAATTTGCTCGATTTTTTTACGTTTTTCCTGAAGGTTCAAGTAATCGGCAATCAACTATAACTCTAAGTGAAAACACCCTATCATCCTCAGTTTCACGAAGTCGCGCGCTCTTCATTAATTGATAAGTAATAGATTTAGATAACGAACTGAATACCTCACAATACATGTCATCCGAATCTAACTCGGCTTTGTCGGTCAGCTTGAACACTACGGCAGCAAAGCCCTCTCCCCGTCCGTACCCGTCTGCTGAGATATCAAAGCTCTTGCATCGGCCATCAGGAGCAAGAAAACCACCAGCACTTAACGAAATCTCTTGAAAAACACTAAGGACAACGTTTGCAGCACACACTATAGCGACGTCGCATTCTCCTGTATAAAATGAAACAGTTTTAATATACAGTCAAACTCATGCAGTACTGTAAAATTTCAACGAGTAGCTACAGCAGCAGCCAAGAAGAACTATTAATTCATCTATCAATGTAAACCCCTGACGTGGAATGGGCGGGGACTTCGTATCCTTCCTTGTAATGTTGGTGATGAATTTGACATAAAGATAGGTTCCTCGGTTTGATTTCTTTCCTCAGTGATAAGAGTTTGTCACTAGATTTGACCAAAATCTCATGCTCCACCCCCGTTAATCTGACAGTTTCTTTTTATGAATCGGGTAAAATCCCGGCACATTGCTCGGGCTTTCTCCTCCTTTAGGGTATACATTGGCAGGTGCATAGTAGTTGTCAAAGAGATACTGTTGGTATTTATTTGAACTGGCTGATTCTATTGTGCTTTTGTACATACGTACATACAAACATGTACTGTATGTTGAGCCTTATCGACTTCTTTTCAACACCACCGCTTTGGACTTCGATTCCCTTTTCCCCTGAGATGTAAAAGCACTAAATGATACTCAATGACGAGTTTGAGATCAGAACTAGTATGGATAACATTATTTTAAAAAGTTGCTAAATTTTGCGTCAAAAAGTCGTTATATTTTGTGTCGATGGCTTGTTACATTTTGCGTTGACCCAGCTATTACATTTTGCGTCAATTTTTGTTATCTTTTGCATTGATTTTATATTTAACGTCAGTTGTTACATTTTGCTGCGTAACACTGCTTTTAAACTTACCTTGTTAGTATCAATCATATCGAACGTCTTCATCAATAACTTGCGATCAACAACCATGATATTTTGTGTTTGTTTATGTATATATTAGTACGTCAAACAAATCGCTGCTACGTTTTCTTTCCTCTTCTTCTCCCTCTCCCTCTCTATATGGAACAGTTTGGCGATCAGTGATCAAATAAAGTTTTCAGCCCAGCACAGCTCAAAAGAAAATCATGGACAATAAAGGCAGACAGCCAGTACAAAGGATCACAGTAGTTGATCGCAAAAGTATGAAATAGGAAACGTACCATTACGTAGACTGTCAGCAGCTACCTTGAAGGCCACTAATGAAGACGAGCAGGCCGTGTCAACAGTGATACTTGGACCAGTAAAGTTAAAGGCGAAAGAAATTCTGTTTGAAATCATAGAGGCAGTAGCACCGGTGGCTGCAAACTGAAAATGAAGCGATAATTTTGGACATATTCTTATGCTTCGAGTGCCTACATTAATTGAAAGGTAAGTTTGTAACTAGAATGAAAATAGCAACATTATTCGGAATATATCTTGGAGACTAAAGTACTTATTTTCATTGTTTCAATGCCTGTTTAACTGTAGTAACTAATTTCTTTAACATTTTAGAACCATATCAAGTAGTGTTTTGAAACCATTAAAACAAGACTCGTGTTTCTCGTTAGTTTTATAAACACATGACATAAGAGATTCAAAATTATAAAAGTTGATAAAGAGAAAAAAAAAATAGTTGGCAACAAGAAAGGGAAAAACTAAAACTAACGAAACTATTTCTACCAAAACTTGTTATCGGCAGCGTTGCTTACTTTTCATGCTTAAAAAAATGACAATTCTCTTACTACAAAACCTTTTTACTGTAAACAGAATCAAGAGATGTTACAATTTAAAATATCTAAACAAAGCATAACAGGATATACTACCTGATCAATATAGTCCAGTTTTGTTTTGTCGCCGCCAATATCTTTGAAATCCAAGTTCATAATACCGACAAACACGCCAGTCTTGCCCTTCTGAAGATGATCTAGCTGTAGACCTGCATCTTCTATTGCTTCATAGACAACTTCAAGTATAATCTTTTGTTGTGGGTCAATCGCTCTTGCTTCCTGAGGTGACATCTTGAAGAAACGTGCATCAAACAGTTTAATGTCTTCTAAGAAAGATCCTCCCATTGTACATATTCTTCCGCTTACAAAGCGTTTTGGGTGGTAACGTTGGCTCAACTCAGAATGCTCTTTTTCTCTGTTTTCAGGAAATTTTCCTATGGCACTTACACCATTTACAAGCATATTCCAAAATTCATCCTTGTTTTTTGCCTGTGGGAACCTACATGCGACTCCAATCACAGCAACACCTCTTTCCCTTGATTTAAATCGTCTTGCAGTGTAGGTGGAGACATTTCCAATATTAGTTTCTTTCCATACAAATTCTAAACGATTGTTGCAGAAACTGTGGTGTTGAAATAACCTTTTGAGTTTTTCAGCAAACATCAGCAAAGCTGGTAAGAGCACAAGCGAATGTAGAAGGCCAAAGACAAGAGCAAGTGGAAGAACCTTAATAAACAGCACTTCCAGATTCTGGAAAACAAATCCAAGACTAATGGATCCAAGAACGGAAATCAAAGCCCCCACAGTGACTGGAGGGCCCGTTGAACAGAGAGCTTCTGACAATCGATCTTTTATAGTTGAAGAAGTAGTCAACGCAAAAGACTGTGCTGTCTGAATGCTGAATCCAATAGCTACCATAAGCGATGTAAAACAACCAAGAAACGAGATCATATTAAATGGAACATTGAATAAAGACATTAGCGCACACAAATCCAGCACTTGAAGAGAAAGTCCGCAGATTACGAATATAGCATTTATCGGACTTGCTGTGTGAATTAGAACAAATACAGACACTGTGAAGCCCAAAGACAGCAAAATAGAAATCGACTCATCTCGAAATTTTATGACGTTCTCCACAGAAATCACAATATCTGATTTGATGACAACATGGAGGTTGGTTACTTTTGAGATGTCTTTTCTCATAGCTGAAATAGTTTGGTGATCCTTTGAAATCTGTCCCGTTATACGGATCAAAGCATGAATTCGTGTCGCTGCAATTGTTTTTTGTTCCCTTGATGATTGTTTAAAGCTTATATCTTCCTTGAAATGGCAATGTTCCGGATTGTCCAGAAATTTTTTAAGGCAGAAATAAAAGTCACTCTCATTACAGTTTTGGGCAATGGTATCGTCATATTTGTTTAACGACTCAATCCAGCTTGTTGGAGATTGGACAGTATACGGAGCTCTTCGTATAGCTTCATGAACCTTCATTACTTCATTTTGAACTGCTCTCTTTCCATAATTGACGCTGTCTTGAAATATGACGCTAACTTCCGACTTGTATCCAAATGTCTCATACTTTTCCTTCATAAACTGTATGTGCTTGGAGCCCTTATAAAATTCTACATTTGTGCTGAGGCCTACTTTTACTGCATAAAAAGCTCCAAATGCCGTTGTTCCAACAAGCAGAAATATCACTATGACGGCAGCCAGCTTTGTGTTTAGAAAAGTGGCCCATCGCTTCATCGCTTTTCTAGCTCTTTGTTGTTTCGTTGGACTTGCCTGACTATTACAACAAATAGTTGATAAAAAGACTGCTCCATCCGCCTTTTTAGATAACCAGGCAACGATGTTAACAAAACCAAAGATGAAGCTGTAGTAACATAGCAGAATCCCAATGAGAGCAAAACAATGATAATAATCAACTACAGAAGTAGTAGAAAAGATAATACCAAACCCACAAGCTATTGCATTTACAATAACTGTAACGTGAACGGTAAGTCCGGTGGCTGTCAAGCAATTACTAATACGATGACAAATCGATGGGTTTTCTTTGTTCAATCCCTCAAGAAAAATAAAAGAGTCTCCAACAAGTTTTCCAGTCATCAAAAAAGGAAATACCAAAAATACGATCAAAAACGACATGTCAAAAACAGCTATAACACAACCAGCAGATACAAAACTCAGTGTCATAAGTATAATCCATATTAAATAGCAAAGGAATCCTGAGAAAGAGTGCAAAATTTTAGCAACGATTGCACCAACAACAAAAAATGTGAATGCGCCTAGTGCTGCAGCTTTGTAGGTAGGCTTTAGCAGTTCTCTTAGATCATCGTCAGCAGTCCGTGCAGATAACACTTTCATGGAAACACATGAAAAAGATGTCTTCAGTCGTATCATTTTCTCAATGAACTCGAACTCCCATGAGAGGATTCTTTTTCTCATTGACTCATTCTTCGGAGATGTCAGATAGTAAACCATTCTCATTCCGGTTGCAGTTAAGTTATGTCCTAAATGGTCATTAATTCCAGCAAATAAGGATGGGTAACTGGCAGCTGTAATTTTGGAAGTGTTGAAGAGGTTTCCCCCTCTATAATTAATTAAATCAAGCGGGTTTAATGTTACGCAAGTTCGGTCATCTTCCGGTGACCTTGCACAGAGATCTTTATAACCTGAAATCTTTATAACAGCTTTGTGAACTGAAAGAGCTTCGTTGAGACACGTTGTAGTGATAATGTTTTTCTTAGTAGGCAGAACTCTAAAAACTAGTTCCTGTTTTCGATATTTATCTGTCAAGAAAAGACGTTCTGCTAAAGCTGCATCCTTTTCTGCATTGTTGTGGGTCATGAAAAGTTCTCTTGTCAGCGTAACATCTTGCATACGCAGAAATCCAAGGAAGCTAATACCAAATGTGAGCAGCAAAAGTATACTTATTCGGGCTGGATGTCGTGAAAGATACTTTCCAAGTTCTTCAAAGGCATTCTGAGCTATGATGATTGGTAAATAGGACAACATCAAAATTTTTGTCTCCCAATTAGACTCCTTCGGAGAGGAATTTGTCTCTTTAACATCGTCAAACCTTAAAAATGAAGCATAAAGAATGATTCAACATTTGAATTTGAATTATCAAAACTAGAAACGTTTTAAATGTACCAAAAATTCACTGTGATTATTATATACGTTTCTTGGAACAAAAGCTCTAAAACGGGTGATATTTTGCAGAAAAACAAATTAAGCATCGTGATTAAAAGTATTTATACGTCCTGTGTGAAAATAAGAAATAAAAGTCCAAAAACCCAGAAGTAGTGCATGTCTTGTAAATTTAACAGAATAGCTGGAGCCTCAACGCTGGATGAAAACACTGCTTGTGCTCGTTTTGCTCTACAAAAGATGCAGAGGATGAAACTAAACGTTTCACTAAGGTTTCACACCATGAAGCGATCATCAGACAACTGGTACTGAATAGAATATTGAAAGGCGAGCCCTAGATGAAGAGAGAATAGTAAAAGCCTATTCAACTTCACGATGGGCAGGTTCTACAGAGCAGAAATATGCGAACTGGCTGAAATTTACTTACTAAACATGTTAGCGGAAAGATACGGAAAAGCAACATCGGCCTCTACAGGGATAATGGTTTGGTTCTATTAGGGAACACGCCCGCCAGCAAAGCCGACAAAGCCCGCGAGGAGCTAACCAAGACCTTCCAAGACCTCGGCTTTAAGATCACCATCCAAGCGAACCTAAAAATCACCAATTTCCTGGGAGATACTACCCCTAAACAGAAAGCCAATGACAAACCAGTAAACATACACAAAGACTCCAACCATCCGCCGATTTCCATCAAGAATTTCCCAGCCTCAATCAGCCGCCGAATCTCAGGCATCTCATATGATGCTGAAACCCTTCAAATAACTGTCCCTTTTTACGAAGAAGCACTAAGGTCGAGCGGATACGCGGAAAACATGACCCACAGAGAAGAAGTAAGCTCGAAAAAAATCCCCGAAATAAGCTACGTAACATGAATCCCGTTTAGCACAAATGTTGCAAATAACATGGGCGTAACTTTCTTGAAGCTAATCAACAAGCACTTCCCAAGAAGATCAACACAGCACAAAATACTCAACAAAAAATACTGTTAAAGTAAGCTGCGATTGTATACCGAACATGGAAACACCATCAAGGCCCACAACAAGGAAGTGTGTACAAGTGAGAGGGAGGAAGGACAAAACCTCTGTATCTGCCGAAAGAATGACCTTTGCGGCCGCTCCAAGTAACTGTCTGACCTCCGGTGTTGTCTACTAAGCTTCATTAAAAGAACGACGAAATCATTGTATTTTGGCCAGACCGAGAACACTTTTAAACAGCGGCATGGTGGCTATAAATCCAATCATTCAAACACGAAAAACAGTCACAGCACATACATTCAAAGCAAGTTTAGGTCCTAAAGAACACGAAAAAGTCCTTGAACATCAAGTTGTCAATTGCAGCAGAAGGACGTGTATATTCCAAAGAAACCAAACGATGCAGTGTCTTCCTAACAGAAAAGCTTTTTATTGCAAACTCCGTTGAGTCATCTCTCTTGAACAAATGAACATAACGTATCTCTAAATGTGGTCACGAAAATAAATTTTAGTTCTCAGCAAAGGATACACACCTTCGTACAAACTCTCCACTTCTGAATATTTTTAAAATCAATACTAATCAAAATGACCGCCCCTATCTTGTTCAATCGCCATTTAACTGATTTAACTCCGACTATTGCAACAAGTTGTCGGTTATCAAAAATAAAGATTTTTTGAGGAAGAAGCTGCGTCGGGATAAAAATCCGAACAATCAAATTGCTTTCGATACCACAAACATGCACTCTTCCTGTGTAACATATACTTGATATTTCATCTAAATAGCTTACTGTGTATGTATTTACAATGCACAAATGTACAGTGAATGAAACCACAAGTTTTGAAAAGAGCTATATTTACTTTCTTTGACGAAGAGCTGATGCTCGAAATATTATATCAATCCTTAATGACCAAACCACACATCTGACTATTTATTTGTTTTTCTCTAACTAATTCTCTGTTTGTCTGAAATCATATTTAATTCTTGTTCTTGTACACTGTCTCACTAATATATCGTGAAAAAAAGTACATTTTTCTTATTGCAATTTTTTTAAAAGTGGAAATTGCAACTATCCAGTTTATATTTCAAAACAGACTTATAGCTAAATAAATTCAGCTTCTTTTATTTAACCACATAAGATTGATTTAAAAAATCTTAAAAGGTAAAAGTTTGGGTTTCTCACTTGTAACAACTTCTCTTCTCTTCTCATAGCTACGAAAACAAAATCAACCGGATTATATTTGCATTAGGAAACTTGTTCTTCTGATGGGAACAGCAAGTAGTGAAAGAATAGCTTTCCTTATACGGAGAGTGTAGAAAGATGCGATTAATATGGACTTTACCCGGGGCTTTAACCAAGACATATTTGGATAAAACTCCAATATTTATGACTTGATTATTTTAGCAATCATATTTTTTCATAATTTAGTAATTTTTATTTGTCCTTCTATAGTTACCTGTAATTCCCCCTTCGTTCAGCTGACTCCAGCACCAAAGTCTCCATGTTTTAATTTGTGAAAGGTCCCAGACAAGACGAGAAACAAAAAATGGATCTGTAAACGGATGTTGAATGAGAAATGACAAGACCAGTCATATATATATGATAGTTGTTGTACGGATTGTCTTTAATCACCTAACAATTAGAGAGGCAGAGTTGAGAAATCACAGCCTTTACCATTAAAGATCAAACATGCTACTATACAACATTGAGCATATCTTCGGAAATTTCCAAGGTCAGTAAAATGAGTAACAACCTACTAGGAAGCAGAGTATCATACTTTGTAAAGCATATTTACATGAAAATGCGCTATATAAAAACAATTCTTTACTTTACTTTCTTTAAATTTTCGAAAAATCTTTAGAAAAGTCTTCGGAAAAACTCCAAAATTTGTCGAAAACATTCGGAAATGTCTAAAAATTTTCAGACGTTTTTGACGGGTTTTGAAAATTTGAGAAAATTTTCGGAAAATCTTCGGAAAATCTCAAAAAAAACCCCCCTCGTTTCAAAAAGAATTTGACCAATTTTTAAAAAATTTTAGGAAAATCTTTGGAATCTGCAGAAATCTTCGAACACCTTTGGAAACTTTTGGAAATTGTCACAAACGTTTTCAGCAAGCTTCTGACGAGATTTGCGTGAAAATTGTATGCCTCAAAAATTGTCCTTTGGTAAACAAACAAATTCTCTTTACAGCCTTTTGATTGGTGTTGGGGGGAAGGTTTCGGTACCAATCCAAGTGTATACTCGTACTCAAATTTCGAAAAATGTCCTTTGCTGAGCCTTTCCCCCCAAATTGTTGTTTGGAACGCACGAGTTATTGGAACTGTCCCTGCCATACTGGCCCTGCTCATGGATCAGAGCCGCTCAGTTCTCACGCGCAGGTCGACCAAAGCGCGAGAATTTGGTGAGTTGTGGCTGGAAGAAATACGTGCTCGTGCCTTCTTCAGCGTTACAGTTTTCGTCAGCAGAGTTGGGACGATATTGAAAAGGATCGCACCCGTGCGTTCCCGTAACTTAACTTTGATTGGCTAGCTATGTTTGCCTTAGCCTTTCCATTCGCACTGGCCACTGCTGAGGCTGAGAACCAGTTCTTTTCGGCCGGCCAGACCGGACAAATGGAAAGCAACCTTAGAGTATGTCATTCTTTGCTTGCCTAAAGTTCCGTCTCTCTTGAGGTACAGCCTGTTTTGTCGCAAGATCCGACTTGAGAACATTATATTCCCTTGTTTTGATATTAAGTTATCAGTCTTTGGTGGTCTTTTGTCACGATGTGACTCATAACAAATAGGATATACTAGTTGGCAAAATTTCCGTTGTTTTGTACAATGAAAGGTTTTGGATAAAATAAATATGAAACAATGGAGTGTTGTTGCCTTCCACAGGAAACAAGTTATAGCAACATTTTTCGTTGTTAAAATCTGGTTCAAGCACGAATATACATGAAAAACAAATGAAGGGTTGACGCCCTCCTTGGTCAGAAACAGATTCGAGGATTTTTTCGAGAAATTTCGAGATCTGTTTAGGTTTTTAAAGAACTGCCTCTACATGGGAAAAAAGTTGTACAGACCTTCATTTCAAATTACATAACTGCTTCCCCTTGCCGATTTTACGGCTAGATGCGGCATATTGAATTTACAAGTACGTAGATTACTTAACTGGACGATAAAAAAAAACAGCACCGATGACCTTCTACAACCCAACCAGAAAACAGATTATCTAGCAAACTCAAAGTTCATGGATTTTTCCAGGAACCTTTTTACAAAGGAAGTTATTCAAGGACTTCCGATCCAGTCCTTGACAAAAAAAAATCCCTAGATCCAATGAAATCAAAGAATTCCAGGTGGTGTACGAAGCCCGGAATGCCACATCAGAACCTTTAATTTCAAAATTTTTTTTTCAAAAAAGATTATTCCCAAATATAATGATTTCCAGAAAAAGAGCTGCGGGCTATCTTTAACAAACATGGTACAGTTAAGATGTACGCTTTGGATTTCAATGAACATCAAATCTGACTAATGACAGTGTTTTGAAAATAAACTATGCTTGTACTTACCCTTCACTACTGCTCTCACGGCCTGACACAGCGAGTGCTTGTAGCTTTTTGTTGAAGTCCGTTTTATACACTTTTTGACTACGTTTCCTTGTTGACAGGATTGACATTTACTTCCTTGTACATGCATGTCTTCCAATAACCAAATTTGGCAATAACGGAAATATAAATCAGACTATTAGCAACCTAAACTTATTCTGGAGTTTTGACAAGTACTCAAATACAAATGCAATAACTAAAATAAGTGTAGTTGCTCTTTCTCCTAATTGCCAAGTCCAGTTTTACACACGGAATCTCTTGCCATTCATTTGATGTAGCAGTGTTTTTGGTACTTCAAATTAAGTGTTCAGTTTGAGTTTCATTTGACAAATTCCGGTTCCACCTTCTTTAGTTCCAGTTTTATGTTCAACGTCTTATACCTTTTCAGCAACCACGAGCGTTCGACTCAATGAGCTTGGTATGTAGTAATATAATCACCATGATCTCCAGTTTGCCAAGGCTACTATAAAACGTATCAGCGATCCTGAGGAGCCTAGTGGATTTTGTAATTTGTGAGTTGTATTGTGCAATGATCGCAACAGGTACCCCCTGGATAGCACATGAAACATGATTAAACAACTTGAAAACCAAGAAATAACCTTAGATCGTTTCATCAATTTAGGTTAACATTTTTTAACACAAAATTGTTCTTCCGCCGTCATTTAAAAAAAAAGAACATAATTTGACGAATAATTACAACACGTAAGGCTTGATCAGTAACAGAGAGTAAATGAACAATTTAATTTCAATTCATTTTTATTTCACACGACTGTTTTACATATGACAAGATACTAATTTTACAAGCTACACACATAAAAAATCCCATAGAATTCAGAAGAAATAAAGTTACTGTTGTTTTTATATCGTGTGCAGTGGCCAAAGGAGCGGAGTGCTTTCGAGTTGACCATGCACTGCTTACGATGTTAACAGAAAGAAACGGGAAAGCATTTCAGTTTTGGACAATTATTTTGATATTTCTATTGGACTCATAAATGAATAACTTAACAGCTGTATGTTGAGGTGGTTTGCACCGCTAAGAAATCATGTAGTGTAGTAGTAGTGGTGGTAGAAATTCTACCACTGTTTCGATTGACACACTTCCATCCATTTTCACTACAGTGAAGCCGGAATAAGTTTTCAAAAGTGTGGGGCATGCTAAAGAATGCAGAATATTCAAAACTGCTGAACCGTTATTACTTAAAAATATTGAATCGCTTTATTTGAAAACTTCTGGATCACTACATTTTAACAACCATGTACGTTTGCTTGAAAAAGATGTTGCGCAATGTCATTTATTGCATTTCAAATACACACTAAGGGCCTCCACAGACGAGGAAATTAGTCAGTATCAATAACTATAAGCTGTATATAACTAAAAATAATCGACAATTAAAAAATCCCGTCTGTGCACCAAGTTATTGATAACAAACTGTGAAAAATCTTGTTATCAATATCAAAATATTTTTCCTTTTCAAAAGGAAAATACTTTTGTTATCGATAACAAACTTAGATCTCTTGTCATCGACACGTTTTCTCATCTGTGAGACGGCCATCGACAACTAATGGTTATCGATAACTAAATTCCTAGTCTGTGGAGGCCCTTTTTGTTGTCGACAACTAATTTTTCCCGTCTGTAAAAGATAGTCATCAACAACTAAGGCAATATGCGACATATCGAGAACGGAGTTGACATGCGTAGTTATGCTAATTATCATATTATTTGTTGATAACTATTTATGTGATCTTCCGTGTGTGGAAAAGCTCTATCGAGGACTTATTGTTTTTGACTACTTTGTGTTATCGACAACATATAGTTATCGATAACTATTTCTCTCGTCTGTGTAGGCCCTAAAATTACCATCCTTTATGCTAAAAGTGACGTACTCTATTAGCTTCCATGATGGAAGCTCAGAATATGGAATTTTTTGATTGTCTAAAGTTGAACAGAATAGCGACTTGAAGTATTAGTAGCAATAGTAGTTGCTATTGCTCTAAAGTAAAGCATAAGGCATAAATCTTTTATCAAAATTTTTTGCGTGACAATTGCTGTGCAACAAAACTAGATCTTTCCCGCGGAACTAGATAAAGTCAGTTTCGAAAGTGCTTGCTCAAAGAGCACGCGTCAATAATCCATAACCGCAGCTAGTTCGCGCCGACTTAGCACCAAACGTCACCCCGATGATCACACCATATCACCTTTTGTTGACCAAACCGCCCAATATTTTTATTTCCCAAGAACATGAGTGTTGAACTCTCGAAACCACTTAGTAAGAGACCCGTTCGCCCAGTAGGAAAATTTAACTGACTTTCTTCCAGCACAAATAAAATGAGGAAACTGCATGAGTAACAAGTTGTTTTTCACTTATCTCAACTTTTCTTGGAGTTCATAAATTTTTCATTTATCTTCATTATTGTCATTGTGGCCGCGCGGATTCCTAGTTGTAATATTTTGTAATTTAAAATGCATGGTTCTTTTTTTATAAGAACGATTAAATTTTGGCTGAGGCTGAACTGTCCTTAATTTTTTGGCGATTTCAGCCTCAAATTGTTCTTAAATTGTTCTTAATTCCAGATTATTCCACACACTGGATAGGATGTGGAAAACAATACAGTAATGTAGGAAACACATGTCTCTTATTGTTTGCTCAAGCGCTATATACATACATACATACATACATACATACATACATACATACATACATACATACATACATACATACATACATACAT
>JANRMR010033004.1:0-10984 GCA_025434825.1 Bergia sp. 'catenularis' | reverse complement strand
TTGACGTCAATGGAATGGGCAACTGAAGAACACGTGCGTCTGCTGCAATGGACGTCCATATAAACAAATTGACGTCAGTGGAATAGGCAACACGCTCTCAGCCCAATCCTGGCGAATATTTGTATGTCGAAGCTCGAAATCGACGTGGTCACGCCGCCCAACCCTCCTTTTTTGATCGCTAGGAAGATGACTGTTTTTCCAAGAGAGACAAAACAAACCAGACTAACTCCTGCATGACTACACTAAACAGCTATCACCATAATATTACTTTACTCGATCATTTTCTTGACATTATATGACTTTTACCTAATCATTTTCTTGACACTGAATTTGAATAAACTGACAAGTTTATTTCAAAAGTTTACCAAAAACCATGAAAGCTCCCAACACACTGGAAGTCAGAAGTGCCAACTAGAAGGAATAAAAACAAATCTTGACCAAAAAAATAAGCCAATCAAACAAATATCTAAAGGCAGGTTATCCAAAGCACTTTGTCAGTTCTCAACACCATGGAGAGCTGCAAGGACTAACAGTCCTCTGACGACAAACTAATTCCCGATTTTCTTTTTGATGAACGCAAGAAGGCCTATGTGAAGATTTCCTATTGTAAGAACAATACAAAACTGTTAGAATATTATTGTCCTGTTGTAAACACGAAAAATCAAGAGCCTTTTTAAGTCAAGAACACTCGCATTTCACACGTTCTTTACAAAGGGAACCGTTTAGGTGGCGAATTTTTATATTGGGAAAACAATGTGTAATCTTGAAACACGCATTGATTAATATACAAACACAACATACAGTCAAAAATCACGAATTTTATTCATAGAGACTGAACATTTCAAACGCAAGATCATTAAAGGACTCCTTATACAACAACAAGCGCCGACGTTAAATAAACTGCAATTGCATTCACACATCACGCAGCTTTTCCCTTCGGGGCGACAGCAACACGCTTTAAAAGAGCACAGCCGTTTCAGCAGATTTTAATCCTGATGATGATTTCGAAAAGAGACGGAAAAGGAGCGGCCACTATAGGTTTTGAATGTGTAAACAGGCTATAATAAAATAGGTTCTGATTTCAGGAGTGAAGAGTTCTGACAGAAGAGTAAAGTTCACAAATATACTGAATTGCTTGCCCATGAAGGGCTTTAAAGAGTGATGATCAGAGTGATGAGTTTGATTCTTTCTTGAACAGGGAGCCAATGAAGCTGACGCCAGTGGAGTTACACGTCATATTTTCTAGACAGGTCAATGATTTTAGCAGTTCTGAACATATTTAAGTCGTTAGAAGATATACTTGGGCTGGTCATATGATGAAGTATAGTACATGGATTGCTGATGAAGTAACCAAGGGCTAAGAGAAAAATAGTTTGAAAATCTTTTGAAGTATTTTAACACCTCAAATATTCAAGTTTTAACAAAGGCGACGGAGCGGGAGGGAGGGGGGGGGGGGGGAGACAGAGGGGATGTGCCGAAAATATCGCTAGCCCATCCTAGATATTGGTTTGGCAAATATTTAATCAAAATCTTTGAGTAGGGGTATGCGGTCGCTTGGTGTTCGATGAGCTCCCACCCCCCACTTCCCAACGTTTCAAAATGCTCCGCCGCCTCTGTTAATGAAAACTTCTATAACAGTTTGCGAACATGTGTGCTTCAGTTTTCTTTATAAGTTTGCATTTCTGGTAACTCACACTCACTTAAACTATGTCGATTTAGTTGTGATACAAAAGACAAAGAACAATTACTGTACCTCTAAGAATAAAATTACTCTTTTAATTACACAGCATATTTTGTTATAAAGTAGATTGAAGTTTCCCGTTCTCTCGAATTTTTTACATAAATTGAGACCTGACGCGTATATGAGGACAAAGACGTAAAATATACTTCAGGATACGACGATGGGGGCATCAGAGACGTGATTTTGCAGAGTATTTATTTGGACTGACTCTATCACAATCCGGCAATCACTCAGTTACCCAATCATTCACTTACTCAGTTAAAAGGCAATCAATCAATTTGTCAATGAATCGACAATCATCAACCAATCACTCAATTAATCAATGAAACAATCGGTCAGTTAAACAATCAATCAGTTGCCCACTCAATCAATTAATCAGTCAATCAATCACATGTTCATTCACTTATTCAATCAATTAAGTAATCAATCGGTCAATCAGTCAAACAATAAAACAGTCAACCACTCTTATCTCTCTATCAAACAATCGTTCAATTAGGCAATCACTCAATCTAACAATCGCACAGTTAATTGGTCAACCAGTCAATCAGTCAAACAATCAATTAATCAATCACCTCTCCACTAACTTAATCAAACAATCGGTCAATTAAACAATCACTCAATAAATCAAATCCATCAATCATACAATTGGTCAATCGGTCCAAACAATCAATCAATGACCGCTTCACTAACTCAATGAAACAATTGGTCAATTAAGTAATTACTCAACAAATCAGTCAATCAGTCCAAACAATCCCTCAATTACCTATTCACTTACACAAGCAATGAAACAGTCGATCAGTTAAACAATCAACCGATCACACAATTGATCGATCAATCAGTTAAACAAGCAATACAACACCCATTCACTCTCTCGTACAACCAAGTAATCAATCGTTCAGTTGCTCAATAAACCAATCAATGAATCATTCTTTTTTGGTCTACTCCAAAAACAGAGTAATCCTCTTTGAGTAAACAAGGAGTAGAACCTGAATGTAAATCGCGCAATCTCCCGATAAACGGAGTCACACATCATCCAGGCGTGACCTGGTGTTGTAGTATATATTTACGTGCTATAATTGCCGAGTGTTGTCGCCTCCAATCCCCACAAGCTAGAGCTCACATCAGGTCACGTCACGATCTCCTGCTGTGACCTGTTGTGGTAATGAAATGTTACGTATTGTAATTGACGAGTGTTGTCATCAGCACAAGCTAGAGCCTACGTCACGTCACGTCATTCTGGCTTGACCTGGTGGCCTGGTTGTAATCTGATTTTACGTATCGTAATTGTCGAGTGTTGTTGCCACCAATCCCCACAACCTAGATCTCATATCACCTCATGTTACGATATTCTGGCGTGACCTGGTGTTGTAAGGTAATATTACGTATTGTATATTGACGAGTGTTGTCACTAATCCACACAAGCTAGAGCTCACGTTACATCACGTCATCCTGGCGTGACCCGGTGTTGTAAGGTAATATTACGTATTGTATATTGACGAGTGTTGTCACTAAACCATACAAGCTAGAGCTCACGTTACGTCACGTCATCCTGGCGTGACCTGGTGTTATAATGTAATGTTACGTATAGTAATTGACAAGTGTTTTACGAAAACTTAAAGAAAAACTTTGAAGTCACAGGTTTTATGCAAATCATTCTTGTTCCTTATTCCCCAGTAATTGTCTCTTTGGAAAGGTCAGGAACTGTCACACCATTTTTGGGTGTATCCTCGCCCCAGTCCTGCAGCTGCGCGCCCCAGCAGTGGTTCAAGCGAAGCGGATACTCTCAAGCTTAAAATGTCGTCCGGTGAACGAGTGCATAAAAGGCACCAGTGTAATTATTTAAGCTATAAAGGTTGATGACAAGAGATTATAGCTCTAGTTTCAATGATTTCAGTTCCATTTCTTCCTATACAGAAGGTCTTTTCCAAAACACGCGTCGCAAAGTTTTATTTCCTCAATAATCGTCTCCATGGATCGGTCAGGAATTGTCATGTGAAGGATTTCGGGTGTATCCTCACCCCAGTTCTGTAGCCGCGCGCCCCAGTAGTGGTTCATGCGCAGTTCTTGGTCATCGGCTACCAGGCACGCTCCTTTTCTTAACACGTTATGATGCACGCTAGCCGCCTGGAGTTTTAACGGCTGATAAATTGGTTTTACAAGATTGTTGCTTGGCGCAGGAGTTCGCCGCCATATACGATCAATAAGTAACGGGTGAGATATATCGTCCATAGGCTTTCCAAGAAACAGATAGTTGTTCATGGAGATCTCCGAAGCAATTCGGTATCTTGCACTAAATGATGAAACAAACCGCTTCATAAATCCCGGTTTTTTGTCCTGTACGCTGAATGGATACTCGTCTATGTCAATGGCAGTTTGCCACTTAAAATCTTTTCCATATCTATCAATACAGTCCTGATAGGCGGCAACTTGTGTGCCATCAATGGAATATGGAAAGGCGCGGTGATGCCAGTCGATGTATGTCACGTATTCCTCATCAATCAGGGGGGCCAGAGCGTCACGCTGTGACTCGTTGGCAAACACATACGCGTCATAAACGTACACGTGTTCAACCCCAGCATATCGCAGGTACATCAGCCACTGAAGCATCTCCCGGCTGGAAAGTTGAGGAAGATCTTTGACGTATATACGAACTAACAGAACCGCTGTGAGGAAGTATGGCGGCTTCATATTTCTTCCTGTGTGACACCATGCGTGACAATCTGTAGCGTTACGACGACTTGAAATTGTGTCATCATAACGGTTTTTAATGCTTTCAACTGAGCTTCGTAAGAAGTTAGAAGGTCTTGTCTCGGTACTCTTTGCACTTGTTTCAAGCTTGTTAGATTCTTCAATGCCTGTTAACAAAGTTGTCAAAAAAGGTGTCAAACTTGTTTGCTCGCAAAATAAATGTTTGTGTCTGTTTGTCTGCGTCGAAATTATCAGTTGTTAAACGAAGGCAACTAGATTGATCAAGCCTAGATATTTTGTTACCTTGTGATATCAGAGACACATCTTTCTCTTCGTCTTCTTGAGTAGCAATCTCGACTTCCCTTGAAACCACGTTTTTGTAGGCATGTCTCTCTTCTTGGTGGTTCTTTTGTATGTTATGATTAATGCACAGTGGTAACGAATTTGTAGTAAATTTGTCTTTCATCGAGCAGTTTTTGAAGAAATTGAACAGATAGAAAATGCAGAAGAGTGTAACAAAGAGGTTTGCAAGAAATGCTATTCGTATCAGCCTCCACCGTCGAAAAATTTGACATATTCTCATCTGCTGAAGCAAAACAGAGAAATCATTAGTACAGAAAGAACTTAAAATACAGTTGACTTATTTGTTTATGTTTTATAATCTTTTAAATTTAGCTTATTATTATGATTCTTGATATATACATATTTTTAAAATGTTAATTTCCCACTAGTTTTTATCACCATACTTTTGGGTTCCAAGTATTTTAGTAGTTAATATTTTATCATAGCTTATAGCCATGTAAAGCGCATTCGGGCATTCTGGAGAATGCGCTATATAAATATGTATTTATTATTATTATTATTATTATTATTATTATTAGTTTGTTGTTTTTTCATAATTATGGTAGAGAGTACACATGGAGATAAGATATCTTTTGCGACTTTCCACAATCCCACCTTACACACCAGCACGTACATGCACAGACAAAAGAAGCAACAGAAAAATATAATAGCTTTAATTTCAAGAGCTAACTTTTTGGAATTAACTAAAATAACTTTAATTAACACTTGACTCTTCTAAAGCAATATACGTCAAGATACAAATAAAATTACTAAATTTGGATCCTTCAGTTTAAGTTGAAGATGAACAGCGCTAAAATCGAAAAGTTTCTGTACCAGTTTGAAAACTTCAAGCAAACATCGTTTTTACCTTTATTTTATTATTTTAACTGTTTCGGCGAAGATAAGAAAGAAAAAGAAAAAGCAGAACGAGAAAAAGTTTCAACCATCAAAAGTACAAACACGCTAATAAGCGTTCTGATATACAATCGCGCATACTAGACATAAAGATGATATAAACTTGAATAAATACCGGACCTTCTCTGCTCAAAGGCTATTTTTCCTTAACGCTGCCAAACTTGGAATATTTTCCCTTCTTCCGTTAAATCAGCCAGTTCATCACAGTGTCTGAGATTAACAACTTACTTTGATATTAGTAAATAAATGAAACATTCCAAGCAATTGTTTTATTATATCTTAATTAGAAATTAATTTTACTTATTAGCTTAATAATATTATCACATTCATTTAATTATTACACTAAGTTTAGATTTGTTTTAAATTCCTGTAAATCAGTTTTATAAAGCTCGCTCGGGAGCTAGTAATTAATAAAGCATATATTTATTGTATTGTTCTGTAATCAGAACTACTGAAATATACTAATTAAATAAACCACTGATTTAGCCTCCCTTATTTCAACCTGAAGATGAACGCCTTAAAGTTAGAAAAATTCAGTGTCTGCCAGTTTAGAAAACTTTTTGCAAACATTAATTTTACTGTATTAAATGTTTCTGATTGTTTCGACAAAGATGACATAGACAAAGAGAAAGCAGATGGAAAAAAAGTACAAATTATCATATCATCAAACGTACAAATATACTAATTAAATAATCCACTGAAACATATTAATTAATTAAAACCACTAATTTTAGCCCTAGGTAGAACGGAATTTAGGGTTGCAGCTGACAAGCTCATACGGCTTGTAAATATGGCAGATTGGGCGAAGAAGGTAAAACGATAGACAAGTTCTTAATAAATACCCTAAATTACTTAAGTATAAACAACTTAAAAATTGTCAGAGAATAATATAACAGGAGTTATGGCCACTAGTCAAAAATCCTTACTTTGCTCTACACACTGACTTATTCATAAGAGGATTACCAGCTTTCGTTGAGCACAAACTAAAGTACTTTTTAAGGACTTTTTAAAGACCGTTTCTCACAAATTTGTTGTGTTTTTTTTCTGTCAAGTTTTCACCGCTAGTACTAAACTAAATGGCGGTACGACTTTTTAAGAAACTCACTCGATCTGTTTTCCTCAAATGTTGTAGCTCAACTTTTGTCAAGGAGCTGGTTGATGCTGAGTCGTTCACGTTCCGTTAGTGAAAAATTATATGTTAAGATAGAAAACTGACAGGCCTTTAGATTCGTTTGAAATACACTACAATGGAGACGATAACTGTAAAGATTTCAGGTGAGCCTTTAAAAGTGATTTTCACGGCGTGTTGCAGAGATTGTAGAACTGGGAAGTACGAGCAAATACACTCTTTCAAAATGAGTAAGATAATTTATACATTTCAAGGCAAAACCGGGCAAAAGACTACTTCCAAATTTTGATTTATATGTCATAAGATTGTTGGGACTCCTTAAACTTGCACAAAACTGCATTTAAGACTTACCTTTTGATCCAAGTGAGAAAGCACGAGAAATACTAAATTGTATCAGTGGTTTTAAAAGACTATATCTAGTTAAAAAGTTTGAATGGATATCTATTTGGTTAAACGGCGCGGGTGAGATGATAGAAAGTGGACTTCCACATGCTATGCACGTCGAATAGCGAGTACAACCCTGGTCACCAGAATATCACCATAACTCCTCCGGAGCAAATGAGCAATATTTTATCTTTTTGTTTTGTTTTTATGCGCTGTCGGAATCGCATAATCCTGGCCAAACAAACATAGCATTACAAAAACGCTTTCTTCTTTTCAACCGTTATTCAGTAAGTCTATATGTATATGAAAAGATATATATTTGTACAAACAAAAAGCAGCAGTTGAATCTGTTGTACTTCAAGGTACTTGAGTACTTGTTCAGGATTTGTTTGTCGCTTGTTGAAGATTTTGTCTCTATCACGAATTATCAACTCACTAGTGAAAACAACAGAAGTACATACAAAAATATTAATTATTATAAATTTCATCTGTTTTCCTTTAAAGCTTGGCGTTATAATTCTCTCTCCTTAACGGGTCGCTAGTGCTGCTATTAAGGGGCCAACAGCAGATATTTGAAGAGGGACGGGGTGATATGAAAAACACTGATTAATACCGGGCAACGCGGAAAGGAAAATAATGTCCTGCAGAGCTAAGGTTATGACTAAAAAGCCCCTGTGTTGTACTGAAAGTAAATTCCTTCAGAGTTTTCTAACACCTACATACATATATTTCAGGTGCTCCGGCCAACGGGGCGTGGTACCTGTTAACAACCAGTTTATGTTTCGTTAGTAGAAATGTACCAATGGTCTGTTACAAAATGCTGCAATCTAATTGGTTCAAATACACACTATCTAATTTCCGGTGTATACCATCTGTCTGAAGTGAAAGGGTAAAGTCGATTCAAAATGACTCCTGGTCTCCCTCACTCCTCCCTCTTCCATTTTCGTTTCAATCAAAAATGTTTAGAGAAGACTTCTGGCTACTGAAATAAATTGCACATAACATTAAAAGAATACAGGAACATTGTTTCAACTCACAGAAAAACCGAAGAGTAGGAAGAAAATTAAAAAGTGAAGCAATGTATGTGGAATCTGGCGTTTTAACAAAGAACTGACTGAAAGACAGTGACGGGAGAGTTGTGTGAGGCAGCGGCTGAGGATACAACTTGAGTCAATAAGCTCAAACTCTTCTCAAATGTTTTCATTCTTTATCTACTCAGCAACTTGCCAATAGTTGCTGCATACACAGTTTTGATCAAACGTTTTTCGCGTTTAAAGTTCATGAGTCGCTTGTTAAAACACAAGCTTGAAAAACTCGTGGATGTGGGAAGAAAAAAATGGGCACAAAACATGAAATACCTTAAAAGTTTTGTGTGCTTCTGAAACATTAAGTCTTGCCAAAAGTCAAAACTTTTATTACAACGCTACTCGGTCTCATTGGCCCATAGACATTGAACTTATACGACAACAATTAGATGCAACTAATAAATGACGCGGCTTCCATTAGACGTGAACTGACCCATTTGCGAGCGAGTATTACATTCGATGCGAACTGCTAGTATAAATGGTTCGCTTCATTGTTTGCGTGCACACTTCAAAAAACAATATAGCAAATTAATATAAGTCACAAACAAAATTATCTGGTGAAAAATCCGAAACACTTGCCTTAGTTACGTCTGTGCTTTTAATGGGAGACAATTCCTATTTTTGTGTTCTGTGCCTTGGCGCTAAATTCACCGAACGATTGAAAGATATGTGTGGCAGCAAAACACCTGTGAAAGGGGTGGGTTCGAACCGTCAGGGAGCATTTGGCTCAGGTCAACTCTGGAATAGATTTTATCCAACTGCGTAGGACTAATGCTTCCTTGTTAGATGTTCCAAATCTCTTTCCCTTATGAAAAATCCAATTGTTCATCTATTTTGGAATTCCTGCTGCAAGATTCTCACTCGAGATCTGGAGAGTGTCCGCCATCTTTCTGGCCGAGATAACTGACATCAGCGGAGCCTGGCGACCACATTGGTGCACAGGCTAACATTTTGCCTTTGTCCACACTTCCGTTTGCACATTGGCAGAACAACCTCGTCTCGACCAAACTAAAGTAAAATTAACCACTTACAATGGCAGCGAAATTCCTGTTACTGGAATATGACAAATGAATATTAAAAACAAGACGAAGAGGATATTGAAGGTCCTGAACCACTTCCCTTGCCTTGGCAGCAGCAGCTTTAAGTCTTACCTGAAGAGCAACAGCAACGGCCTGAAGTAACAGCAAACCAGAAGCAAGAGACACATACCCAGAAGACACACACCCAGAAGACACACACCCAGAACTGAGACACACACCCGGAGACATTCCGGCACGAAAAGTCTGGAACTGTCCGACTACCTGCCAGATTACGTGACTATTACTAGGACAGTGACAATATCACAAGCAATTTGACTCAGTGGAGATCTTTCATTTGTATTGTTTTGTTATGGTTTATAGCACTCCAAGGGGGAGGAGATGTCACGAATGATTGACTGCGCATGCGTACTTCCACATGTGATCTCACAGTTAGAGAGAGGGCGAGCTCATTTGTATCATATTCGTAGATTGCTCTATTGGAGTGTAAGACTCTTATTTTATTTCCCAATACGGCAACCCCTCAATGATGAGGATTATTGGCCGGGACCAACGGCTTAACGTCCCTGTCCACGGACGGTGTGGCGAAAGAAGGTCCCGAAATAATTCAAGCCTCAGCAAGACCAGGGTTTGAACCCGGGACCTTGGATTGGCAGTCAGACATCTTACCAACTAAGCCAGCCACGCACACACAAGACTCATTACAGGCTCCAAGCTATTTTTTTAAATAAAAACTTTTAAAAGTTAAAATTCTTTAAACTTCTATTCCCTATATTTATTTTCACCTCAAATTTGAAATTTGTAATTGTAAGGTTGTAAATATTTTAGTATTCTGATTTGTAGTTTCTACGCAATTTTAAAATTATCTATCTCTCCATCCATCCGTCCGTCCGTCTCTAATATTGGGAGGGCTGGTCGTGAGCAATATTGAACACTTTTGGAGTAATGTGTCTTTGAAATCATCAAAAATTACAGATATCGTATGACTGCAGGCAAAGCCCCGGTTGCCTGCATTTATAGAATTAGAAATCTCTATAAATTCTGAAGATTTCAAATATTAATTTCTCCAAAATTCTTCGACATATCAAGCTAAAATTTTCAGCGGGTACTAATTAAGGAGTGTGCCATATTTTATCGCATCATGAATTTATTTTGTCTGAAGTGCTCATTAAAGATTTTGAATATGTTTGGAATAATTATGTCTTTTAAGACGTCGAAAATGACAAATATTGAATGATGAGGCAAAAATTGCCTTCAGTTATATGGAATTCGAAAAATTATACTTCTCCAAAACTGTTCGACGTATCAAACTAAAATTTCCAGTGCGTAATATATGTGCCATGTTCTGTCATTTGCTTGAAGCTTAAATACAAATCTCATTATTTAAGTAATATTTGACCCATATTCCTTTTAAAGTCTATAATATGGTTCCATGGGCTCGTTAAGTTCGCTAAAGCTTCAAACCATAGCAAATAGCTTTTTTGATTATCTGACAGACTTTTAGAAATGATTCAGATACATATTTTACCAGAATTTCATTTAAGTTCTTTCATTATGTGCTCTCTCTCTCTCTCTCTCTCACACACACACACACACACACATACACACACACACGCAGACAAAGAGAGAGAGAGAGAGAGAGAGAGAGAGAGAGAGAGAGAGA
>JANRMR010032893.1:0-14862 GCA_025434825.1 Bergia sp. 'catenularis' | reverse complement strand
GCTCAAAAGATGTGTTATTAATCAAAGAACAGTTGTGCGGAAGCTTTTGGCAATCGGTAAAATAGCACGTTTTTTATCCCCAAAAAACCCTCATGCCTCTTGGGCTAAACTGAAATAATATAATTCTGAGATGTATGCACTGAGCCACTGAACTCATTTAGTCTTTACTTAAGGATGACGTAGTTCTCGGTTCAGTCTTCACCAGTGAGAGTTCTGGTAACAAGGCTGGCATGTTGTTATACAGCAGTGCTTCATGCAGCATTCTCCAGCACTTTTCGTTTTCTTTTAGTTCTTCTCTCCTTAGCTCCGTTATCAACACCCTGATATCCACCAGCCCCAGTCTCACAGCTTCTATCACCTTGGCAGCGTGACCCAGTCTCTCCTCCTTGCCATGGTAGATCCACTTGATGACCGTCTTGAAAACAAACGTTTCTGATGGCGCCGTCAAGTTGTTCCTTTGTAGCAAGTTCAATAGCTGACCGGCATCAATGCAATCGAGAAACTCCTCTGTCTCGCTGGCTTCTTTGAAGACCAAAGCCATTCTATGGAAAACTTCTTCTTTGAGAGCAGGCACACTGTGTCTTTCGGCAATGTTCAACACCTGTTTTGTATGTTGATGTTATTAGTAACTGTGGAACAATGAGCATTGTCTTGGCATCATGTTTATGGTAAATAAAGTTTAATTTGTTCAGAATATATTAAAACAGAGAAAACTTAAGAACAATCTCCTACTTGTTCGGTATATGAAAATAGTTTATAGTTTCTAAGCGAATATAACATTTTTCTGTTGTTACCAAATCGCAAATGTGTATCTTAGCATATTTTAAACATTTTCCTCCTGTTGAAGATATGAAATCTTCCGGAGTTTTTTTTTCTGAAAGAAGAACACAAATAATATATTACAAAAATTCAGGTAAAAACAGCCAACGTTGAGAGAATATCATTATCCCGAATAAACACCCGGGGATGTACTCAATTTCCACACTTTTAGAAGGTGTTTGGTTGAGTAAGAGTAGAGGCGTTTACTCCAAAGCCCGGGTGTTTATTTCTAATTTATCAAAACAAGGAAACCAGATAAACAGATTTTATTCCTTCATACAAATCATTACATTATGGCAACATCAACTTTAGTTTTCGAGCTTTAGTTCCATTAAGTTTAATAGCCATTATGTACGCCCGTTATACTGTATTTCTCAAATAAGCGCCGGGAACGTTTATTCCTCTTTTGGGGGTAAAATGGCATCTTTTTAAGACGGGGCGTTTATTAAATGGGTGATTTTTTTTCAATAGCTGTAACAAGAACTCAACATATTGTCAAATCAAACGCTGATAAAAATGGAACACAACAAAGTGACAATAATCCACAACATCTACATCATATTCATCCGCGTCAGTTTTTTTAAAAATTTTCACTTTTTTTCTCCTTTTCAAATTAATGCCCCCTCTCAAATAAAGGGGTGTTTATTTCTTATGGGAGTTTTGGAAAGGAGTGTATATTTGAGAGGAGACGTTTATTCGAGAAAATACGGTGAGCGGACTGACGGTATTATTTTTCTTCATAATACAACATGAGAAGGAGGAGGGGCGTTTATTCTAGTAGCGGTGTTGAATTGAAGTTGAAGCGGAGCTTTTAATAAAAAATGTACCGTGTGTGGAGGAGAAATAAGGCTTCTTCTATTGTAGCTTCGAGTGGCTATCCTCTCTGCCCAAAATTTTAAGTAGACTACTTGTATCGAACCATCAACTCCTTCCTCCATTTCATGGCTCCCAATCCTTTCAATCTTCGGGTCCGCGGCCTGTTTCCTTAATTTAAAATATCATTTCACAGCTACTTTACTAGTTCTTATCGTCACGCAAGACAAACAACTATTACCTTTTGCAAGCTCTGAATATCCAGCTTGCTCAGTTGATCCGTGACCATGGCCTCTGAGATGAACTCCGAACACTTCTCAATCACGCTCGACACTTGCAGATGGTCGGCCGCTCCAAGCACTTCAAACACGTTCTCTTCTGTAATGTTGATCTCTGATTTGTACACAAAGTCCAGGATGATCTGGAGAGCTTCTGGGGTCACAGAACTGTCTTTAAGCTCGATCTCTTTCTGGCAACTCTCTCGCATGCCATCCGTAAACATAGCACAGAAATACTCGCTGCTCGCAGCCAACACGACTCGATGTGCATCGAAGGATTTGCCATAAACTTTTAATGAAACGTCAGTGAGAGTCTGGGTATCTCTCATTTTTGACATCTTGAAAAGTAGTTGATCCGAATGAGTCATCAAACTCTGCCGATTCGAGGACATATTCCTACTTTCGCTTTTAGCACAAGTAACTTAAAACTATGAACGCTCCTCTCACTTCCGGTACTAGTTTCCAGTCTCTTTCTTTTTGTCACAAAAGAGATCTGAAGAGACTGAGCGCTAGGATGCTTGATAGGGAAATAATGCACCAGTCATTTAAAACACCCGCTCCCCCCACCCCAGGCATAGGCGGGGGAAGCGGGGACGTTCACCCAAAATTCACCATTTTTTAAGGCTCCGGTGTGCGCAGCCTCGTTCCCAGGGCTTTTCCCTAGTAAAATGGAGGATCCTCCATTTTGCTGGGGAAAAACCCTGGGAACAAGGTTGCGGTGTGCGGGGATTTCACTCAGTTTCATTCCCTTGCCACTTCGGCGGGGGCTTACCGGGGGCTCTTGCAGGGCATTTACTTCATTGAACAAAAGCGACGTTTTCGCGCCGCACGGTAATTTGACATGAATTATCTGCACATGGAAACATCACGTGGCGAGGTGAAGTTTTTTTGCCGTCTTTATAAGCAGCTCACGACGTGGACGTCTGAGGTAAAGGGTCGACCGGAAGTAAAAATACCAAAATAGCGGTCACTGAGCATAAGCGGTCGCCGTCCACATAAAGACGACCGGTGACACTGTGTTTTGGCGGCGTCCACTAATTCAAGTGAACGTGAGTTTAAATTCGTATTTTTGCGTTTTCTTTTTGCATTTTCTCTGATTATTGACCTGGGTGATTGAATAATTTTTTAATTATTTGCCACCATAAGTGCATTTTTCTGTGTTCTCTGTACTACATCAAACAACATTTCTTGTTATTCTTTCCATAAATTGCAAGAAACTATAAGAAGTGTTTGCTCAAAGATGCCCATGTGTCCCGGATTCCAGCGATTGCTGATCAACTATAGAACTGGAGAACTTTGTTAGACTATTTCAACTGACACATGTTATTAAAAGCAGTGACATATTTGTTTTGTTGGTTTCCAAAATATTAAAGTTTCTTTGATCTTGCATTTTAGAACTTTTGTACAAGTTGTAAAGCTGAATTCCCCGGAGGTGGGGGTGTTCACCATGAAATCTTGCCGTGGTGACCGGGTCCTTCACCTAGTTCCACACCGGCAAAAAGTGAATGTCCCTGCTATCCCCGGGTGGGGGAGGGTCCAATGACTGGTGCATAAATCAAGGGAAACAATATATTTTTGCTAACCTGATCGCACAGTAACAGGACTTACTCACCTCTCCAAGCAAGAGTCTCGTCTTCTGTCTACAGTGGTGATTTTCGGTCTGGCCAATCACAGTGCACCCTGCACCCCAGCCAAAGGAGCTCTTGAATTGTTAATCTTCCAGGCAACATGTTCAATGCATTTGTGTAGCCTAGCACGTAGGGCTCGTAAGTTCCCTTTTAGTCGTTCCCCACTGCACTTTGATGCGATTGTTATATTATGTATCGATATGTAATGGCAGTGGGAAATCTTACAGTTCTCTCAACGATTCCACCATGTCATATTTTTGTGGTTAACTTTGGATGTCAACAGCACGTTTTGCCCGAAATGTTATATTAGCTTCTCGTCGCGGAAAGTTGTTTTGACTTTTTGAAGCGATCTGCTTTCCAGAAGTTAATGTTCGTTAATTTCGCCAAAATACAGGGGCTTTTAAATAAAACTGCAACTTGCATTGTAGGATTTTTTTTCAAAACCAGTCCCCGCCTCAAAAGTAAAATCGTCAACCTCAAAGAAGAACACCGGTTTAGGCCAAATTACAAAAATTATCGGTTTCTTTCCAGATTCTTTTCCCCAAAAAGTAAATGCGTCGGGCGATTTTTGTTTTACTGTTTTTGAGTAAGACTCTCAAAGCAGTTGTGGAGAATACATATACTTACATATATATATACACACACAGGTGCACCCCGCGGGGCTTTTCAGCTACCTGTTCACAGCAAGTATATGGTTCAGCGACTTAGCCAGACCGCTATGAGCGGTTCACAATGGTTTTCTGTCCGAGACATTAAGTTGCGCCCTCAGTTAACAGGGCCACAACACCGGGATTACCCTACTCTTTTCAAGAAGTGTGTGGGTTCTTTTAAGTCCCCCGATAGAATGTCAAGAGACTAGACCAACGGCTTAACGTCCCTGTCCGCGGACGGTGTGGCGAAAGAAGGTCGCACAAAGTTTAACCCTCGACCAGGCCGGGGATCGAACCCGGGACCTTCTGGTTGGCAGTCAGAGATCTTACCAGCCGCGCTAACCTCGCACACATTATCATTAACATTTTCACACCAGTGATAGAAAACGATGATCAGCACGTGAAACTTTTATTTTTCATAGAAAATGGATAGAGTTGTTACTTGATTGTAAAGTGATGTTCAGTACATTGTTGCATCAGTTACTTGATATGTTACTTTGGTAAAACTTTTAAAATGCCTTTAGCCGCAACTAGGAGTAATGAAGTACATTGAACGTTGCACTTGGTCAACTGTAAACGATTCTCACTTTTTGCTTGGAAAGTCTAAAGTAAAATGGAAAATATTATAAGAAATATCCCCCAACTCGAAAACTTAACATTATGATTTTAAGACTGATATTCGAGACTGAAATCCCGAAAAATTTGAAAAATTCAGCCCGAGTCCCTAGAACAGATAATCTTACATGTCACTAGATCGTCAGCACGCCATCTATAACGTTTCCTGAGGTGATTTTAGCATGTTCATTTTTCAGTTTCAAATTTTGTCTAGTCTTTACAAGGTTCACAGCACGACCCAGCAAGTTCGTTCAGACGTTGCAGAAGTGCTACAATGTTTCCAATACTTCAAACCATTTAAAGATAAAATAACCAATTTCAAATTGTCAGTCTCTCATACAGTTGGTTCTTCGAAAACTTGGTTAACTTTCATAGACAGATTCAACAGTACGCACGTTCGTTTTTAAAATCAATGTTTTATTGGAAACTTCTGTCACAGTGCGCGATTTTTCACCAGGCAGCTCCCGTCATGCACTGATTAAAATAAAACTCTTTTGCTTCAAATCAAGAGTGAATGATTATGTTTAATCTGACTAATGAGACGTCGGGAGCGAACCAATTGTTTTGACAGTTAGTAGATATAAACACTCTTTATAAGTGGTTAAACAACTGTAGAAGAGGGGAGAGGGGAGGACTCGCCGACGTAAACGTTTTCAATAATTTACCAAAAACCTAAGTAAAATGGATTGTTTATATACTGCTTTGGGGAATCTAGTTAATCGTGTTCAAAGGAGGTTACTAGTTCAAACTCTTTATTATACGTTTTAGTTTTCGATATTCCAAGATTTGTAGTCTCCCTCAAACTAAACTCTCGATGACTAACGTCAATCTGGCCTAATCTGGCCTAAGTTTGCCTAACATCGCCTGCTCTCGTTTCACATATCCAGTCAATATGGCGGCCTAAGCCTACCTAATATTGCCTGATCTCGTTTCACATATCCAGTCAATCTGGTCTAAGCCTGGCTAGCCTAACTGATATCACTTGGTCTTGTTCCACACATCCGGCCAATCTGGCTAATACGCATTGACGTAGTTGGAACTAAATCCTACGAAGTCCGCTTCTTTCCACCTGTCAAACGTCTTTTGAACGTCAATATGTCGGTATACAGTGCGCCGTCTGTCTTTAGATGAATTGATCAACAGGTGTGTGGCTTGCCTACCTGATCAAACCCAGCCCAGTTAACGAGTATCCTGTTTGAACTAAAAGCAACACAGACTCAAGTACCTCAAATGATTTTCAAGAACTTCCCAGGCCTGGACATTTTTTCCAATTCCAAGGAATTTCCAGGGTTACTACTGTTTTCATTCCTACGGGATTCCTGAGACGTTATGAAATTTGTTGTGTCGTCGATCAACGACAACATATTTTAATTTCAGTTAAAACTACGTGTCTGAAGACAAATGGAACCAATTACAAAATCACAGATCTGCAGACAGGTACGGCCCTGTTTGAAATAAAATTTGATTGGCGGCAGCTGAAAAGAAACATCGAGTGACAAAAAAACCTTCAAAACGTTGCGTAGCAATGAAAACAGCGACGATACAAAAACTATCTACAAATTACAAATATAAAAACTAATAATTTAATAATACTGAATCTAATAACTGTAGATTTAAGAAGGATCTCTCCCATCAGTACACGATTTGTTCAAGTTAATAACCGAGCATGTGATCAGTGAATCAGGGTCAACAGCTACCATGTTTTTCCATTCACAAAGGTTCACTGAGTGCGCTTCATCTGTGGAAACTCTTATTCCGCTGTCAAGGACAAAATTGTTCAGTTTAAGGAAGATCGTGTTCTCAGCTTCAAACGCAAACTTGGAGGAACCAGGATCAAACGAGTGTTTCTGCACCACTTCTGACCAGCGGTCAGTTTCCTTACAGTACACTTCAACAGTCTTGGAATCGTAATTCCTGCCTTGACTGTTGGTCTTTCCACCAGCAATTATAAGCTTTTCATTATACACAAGAGCATAACCTGATCTGCGATTACTGAGATTGTTTGATTTACGTGTCCACTGGTTTTTAGAAGCATCAAAACACTGAGTTAGGGAATCTTCGATTGCATATATGCAGCCATCCAGTACGGCAACTGCCACATCACTGTCTGGATACTGCTCAGCAGTCATAAACTGACCTATTTGTTGCCATATTTTCTCTCTAAAGCTGTACCTTTCAGGATTCTTACCAATCGCATAGAGGTATTCTCCCAGAACAATCAGTTGGTACCTCCCCCCCTTAGAGTTTCTCATGGCAGGCAACTGGTCCCACATGTTACTATCGATACTGTACCGATATACAAACTGGTCACCTCCAACGTAGATGTAGTTACCAAATGACGTCACAGCACGACACGGCTCGTCTATCGGAACATTTCCTCCAAATTCCTGCCACACCTTTTTTGTCACATCATAGAACGTAAGCGGCGCTTTTGGCAGGACAGCAACCAAAACCTACAGAATGACAATGGGCGTACATCAAATGGACAGCAGTTTGACAACAGATTAACATTGAAGTTTGCGGCTCACAAGGAATACTTCTTTTTTGAAAAATTAACTTGCAACAAAGGCTAGGGATGATTTCAGCAGTTCTTTCTACATATAGCTCTTGGTCCGTGCTCTTCTGATTCCATGACTTTCCATAACTTTTTCCATGACCTTTCGCAATGACCTAATTTTGACTATTATAAGTTATCGTTTTCTTGGCGATACCAAAAACTATTCACGGTTTGAGCTTTTTTCAGCACAGTAACCCCGTTTAAGATAGAAATAGGTAGGGTTTAGGATACAAAAATCTTTGTTTACCCAAACGTTTTGTCTGATGTCAATCTAACTTTCCGTAGGTAAACGGAGATAAAGTTCTTTTTTCTTCTCACTCATTAAAGTAAATGGATCCGTGTTTTTATACGGTAATTTTCATTTTCCAAAACTTTCCATGACCCAAATCAAAACGCCATGACTTTCCAGACATGGAAAATTGATTTGTAAAATTCCGTGACTTTTCAACCCTGCAGTTCTCTTTTAAAAGGTGTCTGCTATCACTTTTCACAACTCGCGAAGAGGGCCAACTCTTGTTTGGCATTAGCTCAAATACTGATCTATTATCATATCCGTCTCGCTCTTTAATTAAACGATTGTGGTTGATTTTGTGTTAGGCAGAGTACTCTATCAATCCATGCCAACCACCACCATAAGAAAATCTGATTACCTCAAATTAAAAAAAAAAAAGTTCACGATTTCTCAAAGTTTGCTCGATAACCTATAAAATGAATATAGGAGAAACAAACGTTGAAAAACCAAAAAATTGTTCAATGAGCAGTTGGTCATACAAAACCGAAAATGTTATATTTTAAGGTATTTTTAAGGTTAAGTTAACGTTTTTCCTATGCCATGTGGGATTGTATCAAAACTTCCAAACATAATGTAGAATTCGTTTTTATTGAATTTAACAAAATTTTATCAAATAGTTCAAGAAACTTTGAAGCCCCTCGTAAATCAGAAAGATTGGACTAGTACCATGATAACAACATGTTGCTCAACAGTACGGTGAAATTCTGTAACTTTTATACATTCTTAAAACGCTGTGAAATATCTCAAATACAGCAAGAATAGAAAAACCAGCCTCTAGACAATTCAGCTGTTGATATTATGGTTAGATACCTTTAAAAAAATAAATCTCAGTAATACATTTGGGCCAATATTATGATGGAGGAGATTAAGAGGACATTTACCAATCATTTTGTACAAGATTGCATCTTGGTAGCATATCTTATTTGCACAATGTTGCATTTCGCTGTAATCTGATGTCAACAAGTACATATATTCACAAACAAAGAGGGAGGTGTTCTAAAAATTATGTTCATAGTAGTTACTATCAAGATATTTCTTGAAAAATGGAATTTAACTTACTGATGATGTAGGTCTTGGTTCAGTCTTCACTAGTGTTAGCTTCGGCAACAAAAACGGCATTTTGTAATATATTGATGCTTCTTGCAGCATTTTTCTGCAAGCTTCAATTCCCTGCAACTCTTCTCTGCTCAGTTCTGTCATCAACACTTTGACATCCACTAGCCCCAGTCTCACTGCTCCTATCAACGTGGCTGCTTGACCCAGTCTCTCCTCCTTGTCATGGTAAATCCATCTGATGACCACTTTGAACACAAAAGTTTCAGATGGCACTATTAGGTCTTTTCTTTGTAGCAAGGTCAACAAATGTATGGCTTCGATGTGATCAAGAAACTCCTCTGTCTCACTGGCTTCTTTGAAGACCAAAGCCATTCTATGGAAAACTTTTTCTTTGAGATCAAGCAAACTGTGTCTTTCAGCAATGTTCAACACCTGTTTTGTACAATGGGTATTAGTAATGTCTTATGCTATTTGGAGTCAATGGAATCCAATTTTGTCTGTAATGATATGCATGATAACAGCAATAATTGAGGACACTGGACAACCACAAAAAGGGAGTTCATTTGTTTAAGGATTACAGACAGAACTGGAGGTCACGAACTTCTGCAAAGCTACATAAATTTGTCAGAAATTACAACTCAGCAATTACAATTAAATAGGAATACAATGCAACTCATATCTTCATTAGTTCAGTTGTTACTTAATGTTAGGGGTGTATTCTATTTCTGTTCAACCCTAAGCCTAGCTAATATTGCCTGATCTCGTTTCATATATCCAGCCAATCTGGTCTAAGCTTGGCTAGCCTAACTGATATCACTTGGGGTGTATTCTATTTCTGTTCAAAAAGTTTCGACAAAAATACCTAAGAGGAGACAACACATTAAGTCTTTTATAAAGAGGGGGTGCATCCAGAGTTCTATTTATATTTTCTTGGGCTTTGGTGATTAGATTAAAGCTTATAAATTATCCTTGGATCCACCATAGCATACCAACCCACATCCAAATCCTGCTGGAGGCTCCAAAGTTTTGGAGGATTCTCCGGTAAACTTCCAAAATCTCCAGCATTCCAGGGCCGGAAGAAGCATCCCAGAGTTGGCCCGGCTAAATAATACTTACATAAATACTTGCGCCGAAGGCGCGAATATCTAGGGGGCTCCGGGGACATGCTTCCCCAGAAAATTTTGAAATTTAAAACCTCTAAAATGCAATTTCCTGCATTTTAAGAGAGAAAAAGGCAAAAAAATTGAGCAAAAATGATATGCAAATCTTACATGGTTTGCAGTAAAATAACATGTCTTACAATAAATTTGCAAGGGTTTATACCTAAGCTGTCGGTATCTCAAAGATGAACATTAACACGTATGTTCGTAATGTACTTATGTGGCAACGAAACAAATGAATTGTACAAATCGTCCCATGCCTTTAGGCCCCCAGTGGGGCAGGGGGCCGCAACAATGTCTCTCCTCCTCCGAGTCTTGTCCTTTGCTATCACCTGCGCCTCCCCCCCTGACAAGCCCATCTCTCTTAGTTCGGTCTTAACAGTCTTTTTCCAGGTGGTTTTGGGTCTTCCCCTTTTCCTTCTATCTGCTGGTGTCCACCTAAGGGCAACCTTGGGTATCCGATCTGGCGACACTCGTAGTACATGTCCCAACCATCTGCTACATTTGGAGGCCTAGTGTCTACATCAAGACATGTTCCGGAAGGTGGTGGATCCGCTGGTTCTTCTGGATCTGGCCGAATAAGGACCTCTTCAAAGTGCTGTACCCATCTTGTAGCTTGCTCCCTTTCTGTTGTTATCATCTTTTCCTATTTGTCTTTTACTGGCATGGTGTGGTTGGTGTTGTTACCACAAAGCTGTTTAGTGATCTTGTAAACTGTGATAAATTCTCCTTTCTCTGTTGCTTCCTCTGCTTCGCTAGCCAGCGTCTCGATGAAGTTCCTCTTGTCCTTGCTTGCACTTCGTTTCACTTCTCTGTCTTTGTTCTTGTACTCCTGCTGTGTCCGTTCAACCTGCCTCGACGACTTCGCAATCAACATCTTCTCCTTTGCCTTCCTCCTAGCTTCTATTTTGCCCCATGTTTCAGTTGATAACCATTTCTTGGTCTTCTTTCTTTGCAGCATCAACAAAAGACTCCTTGATTCTGTTTCATGAACATTCCACTGAATCCTGATCTGTTTCGTCTTCAAGGTAGGCAAGTGCAGCAAATCTGTTCTTAAGTTCAATACTGAAGTTTCTTCTCACCTCGTGCGATTTCAGTCGGTTGATCGCATACACTTTTCTACATTGCTTATTAGAATATGTACAGCCAGAAGTTTTAGCTTCACCTCTGCAAATAACATGTAGTGATCACTGCCTACATCTGCACCCCGATATACGTTGACGTCCAGAGGAGATCCCCTCCATTTCTTGTTGATTATTACATGGTCGATCTGGTTGACCGTACGACCATCAGGGGATTTCCAGGTCAGTTTGTGAATATTCTTGTGGGGGAAGATTGTACCACCTATTGCACAGTTGTTGTTAAAAAAAATCAACCAGCCTTTCTCCATTATCATTAATACTGTCACAGCCATGCTTCCCCATGACATCACAGTTATTGTTGTCTGCTCCAATTTTAGCATTAATATCTCCCATTATCAAAAGCATATCATGTTGAGGAACTCTAGATACTTCATATTGGAGCTGTTCACAGTGGCTCGCAGATACGTTTTCAGCGGTCGCATAGCACTGAACGACCGTTCACTGATAGCATTTGTCGCTGGCATAACCAGGATTAGCTGTAGCACTTTGATGACTTCACTGATCAGTTGCCGTTCCAGGCAGGGATGTCAAAAGTTGGTCCAGCCATGGCCGGACCAACTGGATCGGCTCCGCCGGCCCTTCATTCTCAGGCCATATGTATCTTGAACTTTCTTAGGTCTGAATTTTAGGGCTATTATTTCATCTGTCCAACTTTTAGTTTCTAAGTGCACTTTGCTCCTATACCGAGCAAATGCATAGGTACATTCAAGTAACATCAATCAAAGTATAGCTATAGCCTTTTAAATAGTGAGATTGCAATAGCATCTGTGGGATCCCAATGAGTGGAGCTTACCCATCTCCAGTGAACTTCCAACATTTTGATTTCTCCAATTTGACAAGTGTGAAAAGATTGAAATTCAACCAGTTTTTAATTAATACTAAACAACAACACGCAAAGATTTACAAGTGGTCATGGCCGTCAAAAATCTCCGAAATCTGATAACGTGTGAAACTCCGAAATCTAATTGGCTAAGCTCTACAACAACACACTATCGTGACAGCAAGTATTTATTTATTTACATTTCTTATTTATTCAGCTGACAAAAATACAACAGCATCAACAACAAACAAAACAAAAAACCTTTAGTTAATTAAAACAGAACTTACACATTTGTAACACACTGACTGGGAGGCCAAATTTCACAAACCTATAATTTTCACCAATTATAGTGGGCCCATTGCTGACAGGGGTTAGGAAAGGACGTGCGCCATGCGCAAATGGCGCACAAATTCAAAGTAGGGCGCATTATAAGACCAATTACCGGGCCTACAATGCGCCCTTGTCCCACTAAATCTTAATAAATTTCCTCTACCATTTTAAGTCTTCGTGTTCTTCAAAAAAAAAAAAAAAACTCCACTGAACGACTGATCGAGCACGTTTTACTGTTCGATCAAGCACTCTTAGTTCCAGGCTTATGAAGGCGAGGCTGTAAACATTGGCGTAGCGCTTGAACTTTATGTTTACAAAAAAGTAATCCTGACCAAACTCAGAAGAAGGCTGGATCCAGAAATCAGTGACAAGTTGATCCAGATTAGAATTCATGGGAAAGGGCTGCACATGATTTTGAGACTGAGACTTTGGCAATCTGGCGTAAAAGGAAGAAGTGACTCCTGCTGAAACTGGGAGAGCATCTACGGCAAAACCACTCTGAAGACATGCGTTGAAACAGCCCAAAGTCCCCCTTGTATATTTAAGAGATTATTTTACCTTTTAGCGTTTAATAAAGCATGGTCCTCAGTAAGGAGAAAACCAAAACTATGGCGATCGCTACTTCGAGAAGACATGCTGACCTACGCGAATTTATGGTTCCAACTGACGGGTCAATCATTCAATCTGTTCTACAAGAACGTATTCTTGGTATACACTTTGGCCACTGTCTAAGTTGGTCTGTTCACATAGACATAATCCACAAGAAAATATCACAGCCTTTAGGAATCCTTCGTCGCATTAAGCACCTTCTCCCGTTACCAGCAAGACTGGCCTTTTACAACTGCCTAATTTTGTCCCTTATGGACTATTGCTGTGTGGTGTGGGGAAACACCTCCAAAGAAAACTTGGATAGGATCCATCGCCTACAAAAACGTGCTGCCCGACTAATCCTCGATGCTGACTATAAAGCTCCTTCCTTTCATCAAGTTAAACTGGCTCCCGATATACGAACGCATCAAGTATTTCCGTTGTCTAATCTTGTTCAAACTCTTAATAATCTTGCACCCTCTTACTTACAAGACCTGGTCACACCATTTAACACTGTCCATAACTTAAACACGAGAGGATCGGGAGATAACCTGTTACAGCTACCTAAAGTGTCGTCTGAGTCGGGAAGGCGCACTTTTAAATTCTTGGCAGCATCAGATTGGAACTCTTTAGACAGAAACATTCGAAACGGCAGCTCTTTATATTCTTTTAAACATTCATTTTTTAAAACAGAGATAGGGCCTAGATGAAGAATTACCTTGTGTAATCTAGCTACCCTGATTTTAATAAAGTGTATTATTATTATTATTATTATAAAGACTACATCTACTTCAAGCAAGATTGCAAACTTAACCGTACAAAGCAAAATACGTCACTTTGCTTCTATGTATGCGCAATAAATCTTGAATGAACGTCATTGACTGGCTCATTGTTTTTGGTAATGGCCGGGCCCATATAATTTGAAAATGGCCAATTAATCTTCACAGCCAGGGGCCACTGGCCCATGGGCCTTCCTGTTCTTTCTAACCCCTGATTGCAAACAATCCTAAAAGTCATACATAGTAAGCAAAACACAGTTTTAATACTAGTCTGACTTGTAAACAAGATTGGAGCAAAGCTAGATACACACAAGAGAAAATTAATGCATATGTTTGCTTTTTTATGCTTCAAACTTTAATTTTATAAATATTCAAATAAAGTTAATGTAGTTGTGATTATATTGTGTTGCTTTTCCACTTGTTTGGTACTATATTATATATTCATTATTTAGGATACATGGTTCTGCCAAATTTCTTCAATTAATTTTATAGTTTTCACCAATCACAGCGGGCCCATTGCAAATAATCTAAAAGTCAATTTTAATACAAGTCTGACTTGTGAACAAGTTTGGAGCAAAGCTAGATACATGAAAGAGAAATGCATAATATGCTTGCTTTGTAATGCTTCAAAATCCAATTTTATAACTATTCATTGGCAAATAAAGTCATGTAGTTGTAATTTGTGTTGCTTTTATGCTCCTTTGGTTATGCATTATATCATATTAGGATACACCAGCCATTTTGCCAAATTTCTTGAAGTTTTAATTTTAACTACTGTTACCAAATTATTATAGTGATTAAAAAAAGAAAAATTTAAAATAAAATTGTTTTGTGGTACCAAATCTGGCAAAAGTAATCTTAAGACTTTTAGTTCCTCAACCCTTGAATCCCCCAAACCCCAACACATTCCCCTCTATTCTTCATACCAGGAGTACTTCCCTGGGATAGTACATCGTTATTCAGGTCTATCAATGTCAGTTATACCAGGGGTAAGGATACACTGGATAATACTTTGTTATGTACAATCAGGTCTATCAATGTCACTTATACCAGAGGGGTAAGGATACACTGGATGATACTTTGTTATGTACACTCAGGTCTATCAATGTCACTTATACCAGAGGGGTAAGGATACACTGGATGGTACTTTGTTATGTACAATCAGGTCTATCAATGTCACTTATACCAGAGGGGTAAGAATACACTGGATGATACTTTGTTATGTACAATCAGGTCTATCAATGTCAGTTATACCAGAGGGGTAAGGATACACTGGATGATACCTTGTTATGTACACTCAGGTCTATCAATGTCAGTTATACCAGGGGGGTAAGG
>JANRMR010032671.1:2308-14872 GCA_025434825.1 Bergia sp. 'catenularis' | reverse complement strand
CTCAGAAATTAGGGTATTTTTGTCGAAATATGCCGTTGTTTTGTATAAATTTAAAATTACTGACCAAAGAAACGAAGGTTCGAAGGTTGAGAAAAACCTTCGAAAGCAATGTGAACGAACGAAGGTTCAAAGGTTCGTCCCAGCCCTACCAAAAACCAAAACGAATGTACTTAGCCAACTGTCTAGTCTAGCTTCTTGCTATTACAGTTGGTTAAGTACCACCATTTCAGAAATTCAAGCAAATAATCATTTCATGTAAACTCACAAATGGCACAAATAACATTTTGTTGTTTTTCAAAGATAATTAAATGTTACTAAGTCCACAGTCAATCAAAGTAGACATTATCTATCAAGGTTTTCCAAAGTCAACCACATGCACCATCAATCAATGGAAACCACAGATTTGGTCTGTCTTTTTAGAAGCAACAAGAGATCAAGGTTCTTCCTTTAATCCCAATTTAAAATTTAAGGACTTTTTGAGGACTCTTCATGGTACAGTAAAGTCATTTTCATGGACCCGCGGTAAAAACATGTTGCACCCAAATACAAGAAAAAAGCATCCTAAAATCTAACAAAGTAATCTCTGATTTATATAAAGGACTGCAAAACAAAGCTTGGCTTTATTATTAATATGTTGGAGGAATTGCGTGTCCCTTCCATAGAAATTCTCACTTGCACACAACTGACATATGTAACATTTTGTCGAGCAAAACTGAATACAAACTTCAAAGTCAGGCAGCAAGAATATAAATTTTAAGGACTTTTCATGGACTTGGGTATTTTTTCACATTTTTTAAAGGACTTTTGAGTATTTAAATTTTGAAAACAAAAATTTAAGGACTTTCATGGTTTTTAAGGACCCGTACGAACCCTGAGAGATTTTAAAAGTGAGAGTGCAAAAGAAATCATCGCTAGAGTGACACATCATCTGTAATATTTATTTGTTGAGACAATTTCACTGAGAAATCATTTGTTGGCGAGTTTAAAATTTCGTCCACTTATAATCAGACTGGCCTGTTCACCTGTTTCTGCAAAGTTGCCATTATGTTTTGAAGTAGGATGCACACCTGTGAAAGTGGTCAGCATGATCTGTACACATTTGCCAGCAAAACCAGCATAATATTGCATTAGAAAAAAGTTTTAAACTGGTTTTGAGATATTAAATAGGTGATCAGATTTGCCAGTCGCTGGCGTGTTTTGATAACCTTGTTGTGAATATCATAGCTAAAATTAACCTCAAGCTAAATCCGTTCCCAAGCAAAGTGGCTCTCAAGGTCAGCGTTTATCTCCGGTTTCTCTTAGTGTTAAGTGAATGAGAATCTGTGACTCACCCTGGACAGGGCACTAGTCCATCGTAGGTTAACCCCCAGCAGAAGCTGGTACTCATCTATACAGCTGAGTTGACTGGAACAAGTTAAGTAAAGTGCCTTGCTCAAGGACACAAGACAATGGTCCAGTTGGCTGCTGTTTGAACTCACTACTATTGGTTTTCGAGTCAGGCATGCTAACCACTCAACCACCGCACTGTTGTCTACGAATATCATAACATGTCCCATATGTACCCAGCTCACAACCTTAAAATTTCAATCTTGGAATTTCAAATTAAGGAAAAATGCAAAGTAAATTTTGATGTTTGAAATGTAGCAAGAATAAAAGTTATCATCCGAGGAAAAACTTACTGATTTGTCCAGCTTTCCCTTTCGGCCCTGGTAGACCTGGTGGCCCATCTGGTCCAGTTAAACCATCTATACCTGGAGTTCCAGGAAATCCTGTCGGTCCAGGCCGTCCATATTCGCCTAGATCACCAGCGGGACCAACGTCACCTTTTGGTCCTACAAGCCACACAGATGAGTCAGTTACCAGATACATGTACTATGGTCAACGGAAGTGATGTGAAAACTACAATCAGAAGAATTTAGTTGTAGATTTCTAAATTCCAGATGGCGAGTTCAAAAACTTGTGTTGAAACTTCAACTGTCTGCTGCTACCTCTTGGTCAAAAAAATGAAAAGGCCCTAACTGGCACTAAAATGATGATGATGATGATATTGATGATGATGATGATGATAATGATGATGATGATAATGATGATGATGATAATGATGATGATGATGATAATGATGATGATGATAATGATGATGATGATAATGATGATGATGCAAATGATGATCATGATTATGATAATGATAATGATAATGATAATGATGGCCTTTGTTTATACCCTTGTATATAAATTATATATACATACAGTAAATATTACATACAAATTGCTATTAACTAAACTGGCTTAGATTTGATTACATTTACATTTACATTCAGATTTATATTTAATTTGCATTGCTTTACATAGGCTAGAACCTAGGCAGCCAAAAAGAACCTTGGCAGCCATCTTTCAGACTCGTTATTTTAATATTTTGAAAAGAACAATGTGTCACAGCTACTTTGTCTTTCATGCATTTTATATGAGCGTTTGGAAGGAAATAAAAAGTGTTTGAATGAGAGGGACCCGCCAATTTTCCACTGTCTTCAAAATGGTCAAACAAGTGTTGGAGTTTAGTCTAAAGCTCCACCACAATGTTGAAAACTACAAAGAATGTCTTCTGAGTACAGCTGTCATGTCACTTTTGTTGACTGTAACAGTAACTTTTAACAGTAACTAATTTCTCTTTTACAATTATATTCTGAATGGCAGTCTTGTTATTGTATGCAGTTAAAAACGTTTTTAGCATCACTGGAAGCTTGTAACTCCTTTGTGTGTGAAGCAGAAAATTTGAAATGCAAAATATTTTAAGAAATAGCAACGAACACTTTTCACTTACTTACTGAAGTTTCATATCGAACAGCTACTGTACTTAATGCCATAAACTTTGATTCAATAGTTTGCTTTATTTTTGTGTTTGTTGAATTAAATGCTTGTCTTTTGGTATCTTAACAAAAGAAGATGTCGCTATTTTAAGTAAGTAAGTAAGTGTGGTCGACTTTAACCCCAATTGCAGCCAGTGGCTGAATTGCTGTGGCTTTACAATGTTGTTGGGGGACTTGAAGACAGGACTGCATTTTACAGGCGCAAATTGCTGCTGTGCAGTTTACAATATTTTTGAGGATAAATGCCTCCTGCAACCAGGACAGGACAGACCACAACACTGGGTCGCAACCTAGACGTGCTACTCTTATTGATGAGTGTGTGGGTTCTTTTAAGTCCTCCACTAGGAGGCGAGAGAACCAACGGTTTAATGTCCCTGTCTGCGGACAGTGTGGCGAAATGAAGGCCACACAAATATTCAACCCTCGGCAAAGCCAAGGATTGAACCTGGGGCCTCCCACTTGGCAGTCAGAGATCTTACCAACTGAGCCAAGTTCAGACACACAATGCTCTCAATCGCATAGCGAATAACAGTATTACATACAGTGAGTAGAGGATTAACTAGATTAATTACTTGCCTGGAAATCCTGCAAAACCCATCAGACCATCTGGCCCAGGAATTCCTACAATTGAATCTCCAGGTTCGCCTTTTTGACCTTGATCTCCCAATGGACCAGGGGGGCCACCAGCACCAGGAATTCCACCAGGAGCACCTTTAGGCCCACGTGGGCCTAATTCACCTGGGTTACCAGGTAAACCTTGGTTTCCAGAGGGGCCAGGATCCCCTTTTATTCCTATGGAAATTTAAAAATGAAATGACACTTAAATTAGACCAAAATTGAAAGAATTGAAGAGTCACATACTAATGTTGATATTACTAGACATGTTTTGCTACTCAAACATTTAAATTGCTTCTATGATTTCCAAGATTTTCCTTAATGCACATAAATATGGCATAATTTGATGCCCAAACGGGGGAGGGAAGGTGGGAATGCTTGCTGTACAGTCATTCTTCAAATGCGAGGTCTTTTGAGAGAGGTACGAACTTTGAATTTCATTGGAAAGTATTCACAACAGAAAAACTTTCAGTTAATTTTATAATGCAACAATTAAATAACACAGGTGGTTCTTTGTTTCCAGAAAATATCCAAAAGATATCTTACTCCTGAAACACATGAGAGCTGATAAACAATTTCTACAAAATTCTGGCAAAAACTACCTTGTCACTGAAAAACTTTCCTTTTTGCAGTTTAGTTGTATGTAGCAGTCAAACATAAAATGATAAAATAAAAGGACATCACTAACTGCGAATTTGTTTCTTCTGCTCCTGTTTTCTTTGCTTTTTTCGTTCATATTTTTAGTTTTTACAGAAGTATTATTCATTATTTGAGAGTGTCTGCTTACTTGAATCCAATACACGCGTGCGTTTCGATACTGAATTGTGTTGCTCCTAATTTTCAAATTTTGAGGAAACATCAGTTGTCTTAATTTAAAAAAGTAGATGTGGCTGAAATGTATTTATGTACCAATATATTTTCACCCAAAGTGATCTGGCAACAAACTTTGAGCTTCAAGGGCTCCAGACATAAAAACTGGGGGTGTAGCTTCAAATGGAAGCTTGGAGCCACCATATTGGAAAACTGACATTACTGAAGAGCTGGAAAAAAGTTGTATTTGTTGTAATCACCAGCAGTAAAGAGAACGTCAAACTTTTCAAAACTGTTAAAACAATAACAGACAAGGGAAAAACTGTAAAACTGTAAGTGAAAATGTCCAACCAAAACTTAGAGGCAAGAACGAATTTTTGTTATCGCATTTGAATAAACTTACTGCATTCAATGAAATTTGAGCCACTGAAGGTCAAGTTTTGACCCAGTGAAACTTATGTGATCATTTCTCCCTTGCAAGAAAACAAAGCTGACAAAAATTTGTTACTGTATTCAATTAATGACCAAACCTCTTAAGGGTTGAAATTTTGGATTTTGGTACTGCTTTGGGTGTTCAAAGCAAAAACTGGAATATCACTTTAACACTGGAACTATGTCTTACTTTACAACACCATTTAAACTGGCTATGTTGCTGATTGATAACTTTTAGGAGTAAAACTCAGCTTAAGCCACACCCAAATTGGCACCTTCTATGGGTTCAATGAAAACACTTACTTTCCAATGAGCATTCCCACTTTTTTCATATGGAACCCCCCCCCCCCCCCAACTATCATGTTGACTGAGATTAGTATTCACCTTTTAGGCCAGCAAGACCATCAGCACCCGGAATTCCAGGAGGGCCGGGTTGAGTGTCTCCTGTTTCACCTGGAAGCCCAGGTGGGCCAGGGGCACCATCAAAACCTTCTGGACCTGCTGGTCCTTCAGTGCCAGGGTTGCCTGCCCCACCACGATTGCCAGGACGTCCTCGTTGTCCTGAAGAAAGAATTAAGTAACATTATTAAGCAATGTTGCTTAAGTTGTATATCAGTTATCTCAAATGCATTACTATAACAAAGCAACAAAGCAATCAATCAAACCAAAACACAAGAAGAACCAAAGTGTCATTTTGTCACTTGCTCCCAAGATCAGTGTTTTTTCCACCTTTTTTCTGGCAAGGCAAGAGAAATTAATCAAAATTTATTTTATATAATTTTATGTGAACCAGTCCTGTCACGTGCCATGCTAAGAACACAATAATTATTGACCAGTACATCTCCTGATATTCTTTTAAGTTCTTTCTTGAACCCAGAGCTAAAGAGTTAAGTGTATTTTCATTATTATAAAAATAATGATTCCATAATAAAAAACTATGGCACACCCTCCAGATATTGTTTTGACTAAAAATTGATTTTACTATTTAGTTTTTCATTAGCAGCCGCATGCAATTTGGGCTTGCATCAAAATATTGTATCATTCAATATCTTTAAACCAATTCGGTAAATTAAAATTTCATCTAATTTAGGTTAGTAAAAATTAATGGCCTATTAAAACATCTTGTCTAAAATCATAAGGCAAAAATTTCTTTTTCGTGGGATTGCTCACAAGCCTCAGGAAGAAGATTTGCAAAGAAAAACATGCACATATAATGCAAATAAGACAACAATAACAATAAAACAGAAAAAGAAAAAAAATCCTGTTAGTATTAGTTTCCTGAATTTGTCTGACAAGAAACATTCAGTGACCTAACAGCAATGTCACAAACTCTCATTAATAGCAAAATCAAAAAAGTATCACATTTGCCTCAAAAAATCTGTCCATTAGCTTAGAAAATATCTAAAAAAGCATCAGTAAGTTATCTGGCCTGGCTGCTTGAATGCTGGGGCACTAGACAAAGCAGCCATCAAAACCCTCTGAAAACAGCAAGCAATCTTGCATAGCAAGATAAAACTGACCAGCAATTTTGTCTAAGAACTACCAAGGACCTGAATAAACTATTATTATCACTGGCTTTTCAATAAGAATTGGAATAGGTGGCAAAAGTTGAGGAGTAGACAGAGAGGAAACTTCTTGTGCCAAATGTTAATTGTAAATTTGTGCAGGTTTTCTCAATGGAAGTAGACGGTGAACTTGTGTGAGTTAGCCGGCAAGTTTCACTGGCCACCAGTTCTTATTGCAAACCCTGAATTGTACTACTTTACCTGGTACACCCGCTGGACCTGGAGCGCCGTTGATAATATCACCTTGTTCACCCTTCGGACCAACATCACCAGGGCGGCCAACTTTACCGTCTTCTCCATTTGGCCCAATGTCCCCAGGGGGGCCCTGTACCCCCTGAGCTCCAGTATTTCCTTTTTCACCTTTGTATCTCGTAACTATTATCAAAATAAAGTGTTAGCATATATATTAACCATGATTTGTCTTTCAACGATTTTGTAGAGATCAAGAAATTCCTAACTTTTAAGTACAGCCAGTCAAAACAGCAGTAATAACATCTTTTTACCTATCTTGAAAAAAAATGAAATTTGATGTTGACCCTCTGGAACCAAAACATCTCCTTTGAAAGTGATTTGAAGGAATCAGATTACATATTTATAGATATGGTACTACTACCACTATAATAATAATTACTACTACTACAGTACTATTACTGCTACTACTAATAATAATAAAAAGTAAATGACAATCTCAGATTTTAAAATAAACTTTAATTTATATATCTATTTAGTTAGTCTTATTAATTATCAGTGATAATGTCATCTAATTTATATCTAGCAAATTAAATCATTGCAAAACTTGATTTTGCAGGCTAAAATAAGAAAATAGAAAAAAAAGAGAAAAAAATCTTGAGGAAAGGAGAAAATAAAAGGACTTTTGTCAAATGATATCAACTTTTTAAATAAAATTGTAATTTATGTATTAACTTATATTATTTTGCTTAGACCTCAAGTGGTTATACCATGAAATTAACATCTATGTGTTCTATACCCCACAGTTTGTATGCTTTTAATTTTCTGATATTCCTCGACTTTCAATTGCCATTTCCAAATGACTTCAGTTTACTATGACCTAAATCAAACCTTCATTTCAATTTTGGTGATACCTAAAACTTAACTGTTCTCAATCTGAACTGGTTTAAGACACTTTCTGTACACAAAATGAGTCAAGGATCTATCAGTTTTTTCTCACTCATAAAAGAAAACTGATTCACAATGTTACACATTAATTTTCATTCTACACTACTTCCCATGTTGCAAATCAAAACCCTACAACTTTCCAAGCCTAGAAAATGAATTTGTAAAATTTAATTTCATGGCTTTCCAGGTTTTCCAGGACCCATACTAACAAATTCTTAAAATACAATGGATGAGATCACGAGTGAAGAAGTAATTCAAATGTCCAATTTGGAACCCCTTAGTAATGACATCAGGAGAAGGAGACAGAAATTCATAGGGCAAATCTTGAAAAAGGAATTAGACAATGACTTCAGAATTGGATTAACCTGGATGCCAGAAGGAAGAAGGAAGCATGGATGGTCAAAGAAAACCTGGAAGTGGGCCATCAAAAAGAAAAGGAACAGGGCTGGATGGAAGACCTGGTTGGTTGGCGAAGAAGTATAGAAGCCTTATGTGCCTCTTGGCACAATCGAATGAGCTAGGTTAGAGGTAACAGGTACTAACCCTAAGAGCCTGTCAATCCTTACCTATGACATCTGGAGGTCCTTGGCCTGGTTGTCCTTTGTCTCCTGGACTCCCGTCTGGGCCTTGGTCACCTTGGTCACCACGTGGCCCCATGGGTGGTAACGACACATCTGGTGGGGAACCCTTCTCACCTCTTGCTCCATTTTGTCCATTTAACCCTTGTCGTCCATCACGTCCATCGAAGCCTGCATCACCCTAAATATGTACAGAGATTGAATTTGGAACTGGTCTCTAACAATTGAGCTAAACTCTAAAAAATACCTTAAAACATTAAAACTTACCTTCCCCCATCATTTTTTCTCATTTATCTATAAAACACACACAAATGTATTTCACCTCTGTTAGTATTTTTCAGCTTTCAAAGGGACAGTGCTACAGTTTTCTAAGATTAATTCAGGTTCTCTATAATAGATGAAGAGGTGAACAGTGCTACAGTTTTCTAAGATTAATTCAGGTTGGGGCTCTTTCATGGCTGAATTTGTTTTATATAAATTATTAAATTGGGTTGGTAGGGCACACACACACACACACACACACTAATTCAAGCAGAAGGAACTTGGCAGGGAAGAAAAATAGTTAGTACTGGTTGATTAAGAGATTCTTTAGTTTCTATTTAAAAATAGCAAGGCTAGATGATTTTAGGGATTCATCGATACAAGTTTTAGGACCTTGAAATTTTAGACAAAAAATACCATAGTTGGAGTGAGAATTGGGGAGAGCAAAAGAGGATTTGGAAGCCCGTCTGGTATTATATTTATGAATATTCCTGACAGGAGTGAGAAAGCTGGAAAAAACTGAAGGAAGGAATACAAAATTCTGCCAACTTACCAACAGGGAATGCATGCAGATTCATTATTTGATACTATTCGAAGTGAAAGAGCTGAGTATACTCAATCTTAGTTCAATTAATCACAGACAGATTTTAGGATAAAAATGATGTATTTGTCAGTCAGGCAGGAGAGTACCTTGACTCCTGGAGGTCCTACTTCCCCAATGCCACCTGCGGCACCATCCCGACCAGGACGCCCAGGAACCCCTGGTGGTCCTTGAATACCCTGTGGGCCTGGGTCACCTGGTTCTCCTGGTAGACCTCGGCTTGCCTCCTCCACACCAGCAATAATTGGTGCATCTCCTTTTGGGCCAGGTGCACCGACAAATCCAGGAAGGCCTGGGCTTCCCTGTGGACAATTAATGACAGTTGTTATCACTCAGAAAAACAAAACACTTTGCCATATCCTTAGGACAGGGGTTCTCCTAAATATGATCTTTTCCTACTAGTTTCTTCAATTGTCCGTCATAGAAAAGGATTTACTTTTTAAGAAAATAGAAATAAATCAAATGGCTTTACTGAAATTCAGTACTGTGGTATTTTCAAGTCAACTGTTTTATAAGAAAATTGCAAATCAGAGTAACCAATACCTTGATATTATTTCATATTTTTAAACATCAAAACGGTCACACTCAATTGAAGTTCTCAATTTTTTATTTTTTAGAAACTAAGTTATGATAACACCAAATTACTGTGTGGACAAGAGACAACTAGATAGGTGGCTAAAAACACAACATAATATAGTAAATCCTGTGTATCTTTAACCCTTTCAGCCCCAGCCAGTTTTTCAACATAAATTTTCTCCTTACATTATCAAGACAAAATAAGTTGTTTGGTCGTAAAGGAATCAATCACATACAATAAACTATCTAGTATGAAAAGTGAAGTTCTCCCAAAATGTTTAAAAGGAACATATGGGAACAGTTTAGGAGAGTTTAGCAACACATCAAATGTCGTGTTTGGGGCTTAGAGGGTTAAATCATTCAAAGTAATTTTTCATACCCATGTAGACTCCCCCTTCCTATTTACCTGTACTCCAAACCCTTAACAACAACTCCCCTGCTGTGGCTGCTGGCCTTTATTGACTTCCCCCCTACCCAAGCAGACTCCCTCCTTCCCCCCTTGCCGAGGCTTGAACTATTTTGGGACCTTCTTACACCACACTGTCCGTGGGCTGGGTCGTGAAGCCATTGATCTGGTCTCTGAATGTTCTTTCAGGAGACTTAAAAGAACTCACACATTTCTTGAAACAAATGTTGTGGACTGCATCAACTCAGTAAATGGAAGCCATTTGTGCCAATTATACAATTGTAAAGTGCTTTGAAATGTTGTGATAGAGTACTATATAAGCATCACAATTTTGTTTTAGTTTATTTTACCATCCCTCACTAGTAACTCCTGCACAATAAAATATCTTCACCTTCTGTCCCCTTCTTCCTGGAAAGCCATCATCACCAGGATTCCCTCTGCGCCCAGGAAATCCAGGGCTTCCTGGTTGTCCAGGGTTTCCAGGTCTTCCAAAAATACCTTCCAAGCCACTGTCACCACGCAACCCTTTGGGGCCAAGAGGGCAACTGGGGCAAGTATCTTGTTTTCCTTTGGGACCCTGAAGACCTTGCAATCCAGGAGAGCCAGGAAGACCATTTGCACCAGGGGGTCCTGGAGGACCTGGTTTGGTGATTTCAGGACATTCGCCTTCTGGACAACTTATTATAGCTGGAAAACAATTACAGAATAGCACATTTTGAGAAACAAATTCTCTTGTAGCAAACAATGAATGCAATGAATTGGGGTTATAAGGAGGAAACAACAAATAATAGTTGTCAAAGGCAACTAATACAGGAACATACAGTGTTGTTTATTTTCTGACACACTTGTCTGAAAAAATTTAGTTTCACGTCTTGGGCAGGGCTTGAACCCTTGGCTGCTAGTCAGGTCTGCTCAAATTCTTTCTCCATCTAAGTGTGTTTTGGTCACTTTGTTGTCAATATGGTGAGTCTTAATAATGCAGTGGATAGCACACCTCACTAGCAACCAAGGAGATGTGGGTTCAAACCCTGTTCAGGTTATAAAACTAAAATTTTTCAGACAAGTGTGTTGGAAGGTAGTTAACTAAACAGCTTTACCCAACTAAGGGAGGTGTAGTTTATCCTTCAATTTGGAACAAGGATCTCCTAATCAAAGCACCTTAAACATCCTTATGTCCTTATTACAAATGACATATTCTCTAATCATTTAAACAGACAGTTTACAGCCATCTTCATAATAGTTTACTGTAAACTCAATACCTGGTTCTCCTTTTTGACCTGGTTCTCCTTGAGGTCCCTTGTATCCTTTAATTCCTGGTGGCCCATCCATGCCCTTTGGTCCAGGGATCTCTACTGCAGGGTCTCCACTCTCTCCATTTGGTCCAGCCACACCAAGGTCACCAGGAAGACCAGGGGAGCCATTCATACCGGGCTCACCTTCACAAATTAAATAAGTCATTACTTAAACGCCCCATGGATGACTCGCCCCAGGTCATCTCGCCTCACTTGTTAGTCACGTCGCCCCAACTCCCGTGCCATGTCGCCCCACATACTTATTTATCAGTTGAAACGCTTGATGCTTGTTTTAATTGTATAATGAATGATGCTGAAGTTGTATTTTCTTCATCCAGGGAAAACGAGATTATCGTACAAATAATGTGCAACAAGTTTAAGTCGAGAAGAAGTAGAAGAAATACGAGTCGATGATGAGTTGAAAATGACAAATTCATTTCAATGTTGGCATTTGTTCGAGTATTGTGCATTCTTCCTCTTGTGTTCCATGTGATTTTATATCATGGGGTGAGGTGACTTGTATTCACTCAAACAACTTTTCATAAAAGGTGTTTTTTTAAAATAATTCATTACGGTAGGCACAGAATCAAGGACTGCCCTCCATTTTTCTCCTTTTTTTGAAACAGTTGTCTGCACTCAAGCAATATCACTGCTTTGCATGTTTTTGAGTGATGGCATTTAAGTCTAAATATACTCATGTGGCTGTTTGTCTGCCCTCAGGCAATGTAGCTGCTATGTATGTTAATTCATTTACACTGTAAAATGTACATGTAGGACTGTTACTAGTCAAAAGTCTTTCTTATACCACTCACTAAAATTGTGGAATGTCTTACAAGTCCCCAGCAACAAAAAGTTAAGGACAATTTAAAAATTATTTTTAAAAATGTTTTAAGATAGTAGTAAAGACAGAAATGTTAAGATCTTATCATCTCTCATTATTTTTTAAACTGTATTATCATCTCTTTCCAAATATGCCTATTTTATTCCAAGTCTGATCATCTTTGTCCAAATAATTTTTTTATTATATTCTTGGCAATTTCTTGTAATTCTTTTTAAAATCTGTTGTTATCCCCTTTACTTTTTATCACTGTAGGGGGCAGATATGAACTCTTGTCTTGCTATTATTTTCAAACATGAAAAATTCTCAACTTGTGAATTATGAGAAATTACTAACAATGAGCACTTAAACTCTTTAAGACAATCAAAATGAATGGTCACAGTATGGTGTTTTGGCTCTTCAAGATGATCAAAATGAATGGTCACAGTATGGTGTTTTGACTCTTCAAGACAATCAAAATGAATGGTCACAGTATGGTGTTTTGATTCTTCAAGATGCTCAGACTGAATGGTCACAGTATGGTGTTTTGACTCTTCAAGATAATCAAAATGAATGGTCACAGTATGGTGTTTTGACTCTTCAAGATGAT